>BHDV01002045.1:167544-200471 GCA_005406045.1 Adoxophyes honmai | reverse complement strand
TCACCGATGGCCTTCGTCCCAATAGACCTCAGCAGCTCCAACGTTTCCTCTGAAGAAATAGAGCCAAGCTCGAAACAAGGGAAGTTCCGGTTTTGGGGCATCAGCGAGCTTATTCAGCGTAAGCTGTTTAGTGAGTTACAGGTTATAGCAGGCTTGATAATTATAAAAAAAATAAAGATAATGATCAAGTTAGGGATACAAAATACAAAATAAAATTAGAAAATAACGCAGTTCTAAAGGCAACTTCAGTATTTACCCAATTGAATGTAAGAGAAGAACATCTAGCTATAAAGGTAATGAATGATACCTATTGTAAGAAGAAATAATGAAAGGCAGAATACTCGTAGACGTATGAAGCTTGTCGGGGTACTCTCATCAGTCCATCATAATGAAAATAATGATTAATTCTGTAATCTGCGGTACAGCCTCCATCCGCAGCCGTCACATCCGGACAATATCCCATTAAGTCCTCCGATATCTAACACTAATAAACACCCTAGTACTCCTCTTATACCAGGGGCTTTGTAAAATGAAAACAGTATGGCAACTGCTATACATTCATTACAATTATGTCCTTTAAGGTAGAGAAGGTCTAGAAAGTTTTAAATAACATACATACATAGCTCTTTCCCCCAGCCGTAGGGAGAAATCACTTGATCCACTTGCTCCGATCCTGAAATACCTCTTTCATATCATCTACATTCATTAGTCTCTTCATACACGCTCATCGGTTTCTGGTACTCTTGACCTAACCTGTTTCTCAAACGTCCCCTATTGGGTCAAGGAACGGTCGTTTAGGCCTCTCGCAATACACATATTCAAACTAATGTATAAATAATAATAAAAACAATAAACAAAAGTACATTTTAGTACAAATGGCTTCAGAGATAATAATATGTTTGATCGACGCATACAATGAAACCATAGCCTCAAACGCAGGGGGTAGGGTGACCGCACCAGTAATGGACATAGAACCAGTAATGGACAATGACTCTTATTTACTACCCACTAAGGAAAAGTCATTTGTTTTACAACAATCAATTCACAACTCTATGGTCTTTAAATTATGAATGAAGTGTCCATTACTGGTGCTTGTCAGCTTAAACCGTCCATAACTGGTGCCGTCACCCTACACATATTTAAAAAAAAATTCGCCTTGCGCGTTGCCTTTTGCCGTCGGTGGGACAAAAGCAGGGGCTCCAAAACGCAGGTATGTTGGCCAACATCAAAGCCCTCTTCACTGTTTTTTAGAGCGGGTTGGGGAGGGGGAACATCATGAACAACGACAACTCACCGCTTTTAGCGCCTCGCCGACCTTTTTGCTAGTGGAAAAGAGTAATTGTATCTTTACGCAGATGTGTAAGAGTACTGTTCCTATCTTACTGCGGCTGGGCCGTCAAACCTCTCAGCAAAATCGGGCATTCACCTCTCTGTCTGTACGCGGACAGGTATTATCGCCGCATTTAAGGGCTTGCCATTGATTGCTAGGTAAGGCACTTAGGGCTTGATTGAAAAAGCGTTTGTTTAGTACTTTAGGCTATTTTTGCGGTCATAAACGTGTTTCGTTCGATGCCGCTTCCTTGATAATTTTTCCTGATTTTTATGGAGGTTTTTAAGGGCTTTTTTGGACATCGAACTTTGGCCTTTATGATAATACGGCCAGGTTTGTAGTTAATTTTTTTGGTCTGTAGGTAGCGATTAAAAATAATATAAAAACAAGCTTTCGGCGAGCCCATTGATTCTACTATTACAGTGTATTGTCGTACAGTCGAGTTCATTAATATATTAGCAAAACTGAGGGTTCAAAAATATCTGTACACCTTTATGACATTGACTAAGGCTTACACAATTATTTGGTATTTGTCTGGTCATATATTTATGAACTCGACTGTAACTTAGATGCACAATTATGCAAAACTTCAGCTCAATCGGTAACCGGAAAGTGGATCAAATTTAACTTGCCGGATTTGATTATTGACGAACAAAATATAAATTTACCTATATCAAACTAGGATTATTCAAAACTTTAGCCTTTTTTGCACATTCTTTAAAGACAGCTACGGAGAATAGGTATTGTTCTAAATCGCGATTAGGAAAAAAATGACATAAGTATCAAATGCACCTAAAATTAAATACATACAAGCTGAAATTAAGTATACATTTTTTTCAGTAAGTTACGACTATGTCTAGGTTTTGTTAATCGTAACAGAAGAGATAGTCGTAATAAAAGGATGGTTAGTTGAAAATTATTTTTGGAATTAATCTCTAAAATAAATATGACGTTACATTTTATTTTCGTTCATCTCAAAAAACCTTCTCCGCAAAAGCTAAAAAGATAGTGTTATATCCCTCGTAACTCGTAACACGCCTATTTTATGCCATCTGCTACAACAGATCGCACATAAGATATATTTTATATCCTCGAGATTATATCGTGTAATTTTTGAAGTGGGGGCTTTCAAAATAACTACCTACTTTTGCTGTAATGTTTTGCTGTATATGGATGTACTCATGTGATGTTTTATTCAACTTACAAACGTTTTTATTTATTACTAGCTTTCCGCCCGCGACTTCGTTCGCGTAAATTTCGGATTTTGGGGTCGTAGGTTTCTGAGCCTATTCATTACAAACAAACAAAGTTTTCCTCTTCATAATATTAGTGTAGATGTAGGTATCTAATTCCAAATATTTTACGGAATCCTTTTTTTTTTATAAAATTTAGCCTATGTTACTCGTGGATACTGTGGCTTTCGAATGGTGCAAGAATTTTTAAAAACGGTCCAGTAGTTACTGAGCCTATTCATTACAACCAAACAAACAAACAAACAAACAAACAAAGTTTTCCTCTTTATAATATTAGTGTAGATTGCCGTTGTATACAATTTGTTATCCCGCGGGAAATGTTTCGGGAAGGAATGATAATAAAATACAGTTGACAAAAAACAGTCCTCAAAAGTCGCTTAGATCTTAATATAAACCAGACATACTTATGCATACATACATACAATCACCCCTATATTCCCAAACGGGGTAGGCAGAGCGTACGAAACGTGACATAGCCAAAACCATGATCATGACTAAATCACGCCTCGCAGCCACTTCTAGCATAATTTTAGATTTGATAACAGGTGGAACGGGTATTAGTGACAGGTTGCTAGCCTCTCGTCTAAAACATACCTAAACCTATTTCCTTAGTCACCTCTTACGACATCCACGGAAGAACAAGAGAAGCATTATTCTATCCCCACATCACAGGAATTCCTATTTCAACAAAAACAAAAAACACTGATGCAACGCACACTTATCCTATCATGTCACTGTCAAAGTTTACGCGTAAATAATTGTTATTCCGACATGCACGCAAGGTGGTTACCCTCTAGTTGATATTGGGCGAATTGATATTGGGATATAGCAGCAGTCTGCCGCATACGAAGTGACGCCGGAGGCGCGACGTGATGCGGTGTATCTTTCTTTCTTTAGCTACATATATTATTACACAGGTTAAAAGTTTCTGAAACAAAATATTTTGTACAAATTTTGGTGAAGTTCTGCGTGCGTAAGTAAAATTAGTAGAAATGTTGGCATTTGTATTATTTTTATTAAAGTTAAGGTACACGTGCGAACACACCATAACAGGACAGTTTATGAATCGATATAAATGCTGGTTACAGGTAAACAGAACACAGAATGTTTAGTTGTTTATCTACTTTAAAAGTAAATAATTAAAATAAAGTAAAAGTATTTAAAGGGGGCTTCCACACAATAGACGTGATTTTTTGCAGTTTTTGGTAAGGAACCCGTCCAACACGAGTCCTAAGTATTTGACCGGTTTTATCTTAATAACTAGCTTTAGCCCGCGGATCCGCTCGCGTTAAATTCGGGGTAGCACAGAAGAGATAGCCCACATACCAATTTATAGCTTTCTACATTGAAATTTGCGAAATTCTGCAAAAAGTTCCACCCCTCAGTTTAGGAAAAAGGGGGGTTTTGAAGAGACAAAAAGTAGCCTATGTCACTCTCCATCCCTTCAACTATCTCCAGCCGTGAAAGACGGACAAACAAACAAACAAACCCACTTTCCCATTTATAATATAAGTATGGATATCAACTCAATACATGACGATGGATACTACTGCAGCATCAAACACGACATTTACCTTTATTCTAAAAACAAAAACTTTCACACAATTAAGAGCATAATTTTAGCAAAACCTTATCAAACACCTCGTAATGTAACCATTTTCTATTGTCTCCGTTCAAAATACAGTGTTTTATCGAGGCGTGCAATCGGCACTCGACTCAAATATTGTCTCGCACGCGTCGGCTCGCCGGTGGCGCCGCTGAACTTTGCTCAAAGCCGACCTTTGGTAAAACCAAGGTTCGCTGGGTACTGGGAATAATGGAAATGCAATAAAGTATCGATATTTACAGATATTTATCGATTTTCTGAAAACAAATATCAACATTAATAGTTTTTTTTTTACTAAAAAATATCGATAATACATACATACATACATATCGTCACGCCACTTTCCCACAGGGGTAGGCAGAGACTACTTTGTTCCACTCGCTACGATCCTGACATACCTCTTTTGCTTCATCCACATTCATCAATCTCCTCATACATGCTCGTCGGTTTCGGGTACTCTTGACCTGACCTGTTTCTAAAACGTCCTAACGCGTCTAGGTCTTCCACTCCCACTGCACCCATTCACATTCCCCGTATAAATTTGTTTTGTCAGTCTTCTTTCATCCATCCTCTCTATTTGTCCAAACCAACCAAGCATACTTTTTCGATAAAGCATAAATATCGATAAAGGTGCGCTATAATTACTTTACTTGACTTATCTACTTCAATCATCTTACATTAAAAATTACTATTCCAAATTTATTTATTCACCAATTAATTGAACTAGTATTTATCAGATACACACAAAAAACACTATTATAAAAAATGTTAACCTTGAAATTTATAAAAAAATATCGTTTTTAAGCCTTTCCCGATGCCTATAATTTTAAAGCGATACATTGATATATCAAAATATTAAATATAGGTAAAAATATCGATACATTGAAATAAAATAAAAAACAATATTTCGATGTATCAATATTTTTCCAACAAGCCTAACTGGTGCATTTAGGCACTGTTATCTTTATTAATAGTCCATTATAGTTTAAAAATGTATTAAACTCGACTGATTTCGTTGTCACCTGACAACTAAAGCACCAATAGTGTGCGAAGCTATGCCCCATCTACTTAATGTTATCTGTGATGATGCCCGCATCTCATCTCGACCCATATTTCAGTTCCAGCGCGTCGACCTGTATGTACGTTGAGCAAAGAACATTGACCCATTAGGTAAATAAAATGGCTGGCCCATTTCTAATTCACACATCGGTTCTAAATTTAACTCAGTTTTGATATTTGGACAAAGCTTATGTTCAGACCCATTTGAGTTATTTTTAAACGAAAAGCTCCCACCAACATTAAACATCAGTAAACACAAATTTTGATTTCAACGAAACAAAACCGACAAATTCGACTAAAATATTTTTAACACATAATAAAATTTTCGTTCAAAATTTGCTTGTAATGTAAGTGATTTGCAACTTAGAAGTGTAGAAATCGGACTTTAAATTAAATTAGGACCATTGCAATATAACTACGTCTAACTAACTTACTGAAATCGTGTCGAGTACATTGACTACGAAAATCTTTATCCTGCAAGTGTATTTAGCAAATAAGTTATTAAAACAAATTTAATTTTATAGTGTGATTTCAAATGCAGAAATTGGTAAACCAATGAAAAACTTAATTGAAAAAAATACATTCATCCTTACAGTCAAATCATACATAAACAATACACCTATATTCTCAAACGGAGTAGGAAGAACACACAAACCGTCATGTAAACAAAATCTTGGCTTTTTCGGCGTGATTTTTCGATTTGAACATAAATGAAAGGGGTAACTACACCCGCGTGACAAGTTTATTTTTTATTTTATTGAAGAACAAACAGAAGATGAACTTCTGTTTCAAGAAGATCAACTTATAAAATTGTTTACAAACGAAATGCACTTACTCCCTAACTAGCTCCTACTACAACACATAAGTCATAATCATAAGTATTATGCAGCCTTACACTAACAGCTATTTTATAACAAGGTTTCATCAATTCTGTTTTGTTTTTGTTACCCTGTCGCCTAACTGAAGCATATACCACTTTCCTTAGTTGCCTTTATGAAATCCCCGGGAAAATAGAGAGGGAGTATTTTAAATTCGACACCACACAAGATAGAGACAAGAAATAAATAGATGTAATAAAAAACGTGGCATGAAAAGGTACTCAATTGCAATAAAACCTAATACTTTGCAAAGCCAAGAAACGAAAAGAACTAAAAAGCATTACCAATCTGTCGAAGAGAGTTGTCTACTTGAACGTACGGAGTTCATTGAGTACATTACATTCATAAAATCCATCCCACGCCATATGACGCTCCGTATCTGATACAACGGCGGAATATTTCTTCCCCAAACAATACTTCGAGACAAAAATAAATCTAATTTTCTCAAACAAGATACTCCTCACCAACGTTGACTAAACGAATTAAGGAAGTTTTGGGTACCATCTCTCAGAACGATGACCTTAGATTGCGATTGTCTATTACCATGCACGCCATGACAATATGCCAATAACACTGTTAAATTTAAGTTCCGTAAAGAGTTTAAAGGGCGATGGCATGTGTGATTGTCAATTGTTTGAAAGTCTAACAAATTCAGGAAAGCGATCGGAGGCTCTTGAACCGTGGTTGTTTTAGTAAAGTCTTACGAGTTTTGTTTTAAGATGTTAATGTCAGCTTCTTCCGTGGATATGGTGTTTAAGTTTAAAGCATGCTTATTTATTTATATAGGTATACTATGTTTTGGGCAAATTACCGTGCGGAGTCGGGTTTTGAATGACACCTCTCTATTTCTTCCGTTGAAGTCGTAAAAGGCGACTAAGGAAATAGATTTAGGTATATTTTAGGCGACTGACTGATGACTTGTCTTTACCTCTGTACTGTACCTCTTAACGAAAAACTGATAAAACATATGCTAGAAGTGGGTATTAAACGTGGTTTTGTCTATGCAGCTTTTTGTGTGTTCTACCTCCCCCATTTGGACATACAGGCGTGATGTATGTAGGTATGTCTTAGGCGGCGTTGTCTAATTTTAGACCTACAATTGTATTAAATTCTACAACGTTTTGCGTGCTCCGTTTACTCCACCTAAAAATAATCAAAACTGAACAGTTCATTCACAGTTAAACATTCAAACTTTACCAAATCGTTACCACTAAGAGCACAAGCAATTTAGTCAGAAATGACACCCCGAAACATTTTTCCATTGTTGACTAACTCCCAAGTCCCAACTGTTTAATCACCGGGCGTTGACTCCTGTCAATGCAATGCGACCGGCTAAGTGTCGATTGATTCTGATTGCAAAGGAGCAGGCTCAGTTGTGATGGAAATGAGATAGAGATGAAAGCGAACGTTCAGTGAGGACCGTTTTTTCGGGGAACCTTTAGGACTACACTGTGATTAGGATTCGTAGTTGTTCCGGAGGCCCTAAGCGTGTCTTGGAGACCTGAATAATGAGACGAGTTTTCGTCCTCTTTTTAGACTTTAAAAATACTTTCGGATTATTAGATTAGACTAGCTTTTGCCCGCGGCTCCGCTCGCGTTAATTTTGGGGTAGCACAGAAGAGATAGCCCATATACCAATTTATAGCTTTCTACATAGAAAATTGCGGTATTCTCCACAAAACTTCCACCTCTCACTTTGTGAAACGGGGAGTTTTGAAGAGACAAAAAGTAGCCTATGTCACTCTCCATCCCTTCAACTATCTCCACCCAAAAATCACGTCACTACGTCGCTTCGTTTAGCCGTGAAAGACTGATAAACAAACAAACAAACACACTTTCCCATTATTTAATTTAATATTATAGTATGGATTTTAATTTATATCCCGTGTAGTGCCGGGTTAGAATAGCATCTCCCCCTTTCTTCCCGTGGGTGCCGTAAGAGTCGGCTCTGGGAATGGGTTAGTGTATTGCGGGCGATGGGCTAGCAACCTGTCACTGCAGTATCACGTTTGATCATCTGGTTGCTCTGAAATCGCTAAACGTGGCACTGGATTTTTTAATTCATGTGCTCTGCCTACCCCTCTCGGGAATACAGGCGTGAGGATATGTATGTAATTTGTATTTTCATTTTGCGCGCTATTCGAGGGCGTTTTAGTAAATGGTAAAAAGACAATTAATCTTCTTTGACGAATCAAAGCTGAAGAGTTTGTTTGTTTGTTTGTTTGAACGCGCTAATCTCAGGAACTATCGGTTCGAATTGAAAAATTATTTGTGTTGGATAGACCATTTATTGAGGAAGGCTTTAGGCTATTTAACATCACCCAGCGGCTAATAGGAGCGAAGAAATATTGGAAAATGTGGAAAAAACGGGGGGGAATAGTCACTCATCCACGCGGACGGAGTCACGGGCACAGCTAGTTATTCATAAACCAACAATATATCAACACACCTAAACATCCAAACAGGTTTTATGTGGCTAAGTGGCTAGCTGGCTAGTGATAATATGCCGTAAATAATGTCAAAATTTGTCAGTTCAGTATATATTTTGACAGCCGCGTATCTTAGGGAATAAGGGTTAATTTATTAACGAAATGTAAGTAACTTTCGCCTTAAAGACATTAGTGCGAGAATAATATAAAGTACCTATTTTGCTCGCAAAAAAGCGGGAGACGTATGAAAATCAGCGGCGCTTCCGCCTTTCTAGAGCTAAAACAGAGAAGATTTTAACAAAAACGCGTAAGATGTATGAAATATTGCGGCGCTTACTGTTTTTTGGAGTTGAAAAAGTTGTATGGGAGAACGATTTTTTAGTTTTTTAGTATGTTACACTAATTTTTTCCACACTTTCTCATCTTATTAACCTTCCCTGAACTTTAACGAACATTTTAAAAAAAGAATTGGCCAAATCGGTTTTTGCGTTCTCGAGTTATATCGTCAGGAAGGAAAACACGACTTATTTTTATATAGTAGAAGATAGATAGATATTTAAAAAAATGACAGATATTGAAAAGAGTAAGTACCTAAGTTAGACTTGCGCTCGAAAGTTTCCGTACAAGTTAGAAAAATTACCTCAACCAAAGATTCCGTTCATAAAAATAGTAATTTATTTTTAGTATTAAAAGTAATACAGTCATTTTGTAGGTTGGTATTCTTTTAATTTTTAGGATAAATAAACAAAAAATTAAAAAAGAAAAAATTGCCATCGAGTTGGGGTTTTCTAAACTACGCGCCATAGTCAGTTTGTCATCACTTTCTCACCTCTGTACTTCTCTTTGATAGGGCGCCGCACCAGCATTATTGTAACTCAAAATTTGCCACTCCCTAAAAATTTGGGAGCCTCTGCTTCCATGATTGCTATTCCAACACTAAAGAGGACGTTTAAGATACTCAACCGTCTCCAAATCTGTGTACCTACAATCAATGGCTTCAAGTTCGATTCTATTTCTGGTAACAGTATTTAAGGGAATCTGTTGAGGCCTGTTCACGAGTCAATGAACGGCTTTGCAAACTTGTTTGCATATTGGGCTGGCAAATTGATTTCTGTTATGCTATTAAACGTTTTAAAGGGATGTGTGGTTTGTTTGGGTTGATGTTATAAGGTGGTTACGATGCATACGGGTAAAAAGTGCCCTACTGTGTCCGGGTCATTGGACTATTCGAAAAAATGTTTGTTACCTTTTTATTTACGTACTTTTTAGCTGTAACTGTTATAGGAATTCAATTAGGTATGTTAGGAGTTTCATGAATAGTGTTGCAACGGCGCAACGTACCTAAATATCCTCCTAGAGTCCTGCAGGTTAAAGGACTGATGTCAAAATAAATTACAACTAGTTTGATTGACATTAGGTTTTAATATTGTATAGTTACTTTGGGGTTAAGTGAACCGACCAATTTTCAATTAAATAGAGCCAACCGTTAAAGAACCCGGAGAAAAGTCCTACGGAGTCGGTCCTGGCTGGTAAAATTGAAACCAGAAATCCTACTAAAAAAAATTAAGCTCAATCGGTATTCGGGACGTAGACTAAATTAAAGTTAAATGATTTGAAGAAAAGAATCGGTGAGACCCAATATAAACTTGTTGGTAAAATTATAGATTTGTATGGATATTTTGTACATTTTTAAAACAATACCTACACGATTTAACTACGAGTAAGTATGCTCTAAACAACAAGAAAACACGCTTGGTAAGGCTATAGTAACAAACATCAGGCTAATCCACTCCAACTTTAGCATCTACAATAACATTAGCAAGTTCATTAGGATGAACATTTGCACCTTCTGTTACTTTATGTCTTCGCTCAACTTCCGTCTCTCATTTTTCGCAGTTACCTTGTTTTATTATTCCTGTTGTTTCTTCAATTAAAACTTTGGCGGGTCAACGACCGTCTACTAATTAGTCAGTGCTAGTAAGAACTCAAACTGAAACCCTTGTAATTGACAACGAACGGAAAGGAAGGGTCAAAATCAAACTGATTGATCTTTAACAAAGCTTAATAAACAGGAATTCGAGAGACCAATTTGGCTTGCGAAATTATCAATCGAACCAAAGATACAATAGGATACAGACTGCAGCACTTTTCAGATAACGTTGTCACATCATTTTGGTTTTTTTTGACAGGCATTGCAAAATCACCATGGTTTATATCGTAACGGAGTAGGTTCTATTATGAGGCACTTGGTAAGATTTAGGGGAGTATTTCTGAAGCTGGACTTAACCTAGCTGTTCACGTCCACCATCGTCTGGGGCTACAAACCACGACAGCGGATAGACGCGCATTGCGCGCTGCCGCTCTTTCCGCGCGACTACTTGACAAAAACGACAGTGATTTACAACTACCAACAAGCTTACCCATCGGTAAGCTGCTGATTTTGAAATAACATTCTGAGTAGATCCCTTTTATTTCACTATACATATAAAGTCTATTGCTTTTTAGTGTTCAACAATTAATAACTAACAACCAAAAGTTCCCAAAGGTTCAAACTAGCCAGCTGATTTCCCGAACCACTCTCCCGCACCGAATTTCCCTTGCAGCAGAACATTACCCGGGAAGAGCCAATAAACTGGAAATTAGAACAAATTAAAAGGTCTACTAATGTCTTAATTGAAGTTGGGAACAATCGTGGCTGTTAGCTAATGAATATTCGAGGTTGGTGACCTCACTCGCTTGAGTTGTAGCGGAAAGCGATTTTGATACTAATTATATTATGATTATGTGAAATATTTTTGGGATGTTAGGAAATAGGGACCCTTTTTTTATTATTTATCAGTATATTTTTAAATAGTTGTTGTTGCTCACGACGTCGTCTTTTTAGAAATCGCTTATTCCTATTCCGCGAAATAAAAAATATAATCTAGTATGCTAAGAGGGTCATCTGCCTGTATGCCAAATTTTAACAAAATTCGTGCAGCAGTTTGCGCGTGAAGAAGTAACATAGAAACACACATTTTTATTCTGTGGGTATTTGTATCGTCTTAAATAAAAGAAGACTCTCAAGTGGCTGCGTTATTTACAGACATATCGTCCGTAATAATACGCAATAAGTGACTCCAAAATGTGAAATAATCATGGTTGTGTCTATGAAGCGTTTGGTATGTTTTAATTTAATAATTTTGTTAGAAAATGTCAGTGCATACATACATACATATTCTCACGCCTGTATTCCCAAGAGGGGTAGGCAGAGCACATGAATTAAAAAATCCAGTGCCACGTTTAAAATGTCAGTCTTGATCATAATGTCAGATGAATAATATTAAACAATACACTAATGCCGGGAGCCGGCATGCTGCCACTTACGGGCGTGCCGCGAAACGGTCCACCGTCACTCGATGGAATTTTTCACTAATTTTAAAATCCAAAGCGGATCATCCGCTGTCACTCGCTCCGCCCCCCTCTTCTGATGGATGATCCGCGAGGCAATTTTCATTTTTCCGATGTGAATTGGATTGGAACACAGACAAGGGGCGATTGCCTGGCGCGCAAGCGATACTGCGTATTACCGGATTTTAAACGATTTTTGAGCGTAATATTGGCTTAATAAAACTGGACAACGAAGTCGTTAGAGCCCTTACGTTCTCTTTTGAGATATACGCAACACAGTCATCTCCATAAGTGAGAAAGGCCCATAATCTTAAATCGTTTGGCGGATAATCATTACTTCCCTTCCCTACTAATATTATCTATATCATAATTATCTATATTACTATGTTTGTCTGGTACGCTTTCCCGCTTAAACCTCTCAATCGATTTTGATTAAATTTGGCACAGACAATCTTTAGACCCTGAGAAAGGACATAGGCTAAATTTTATTGCGAAAAAATGGTAATGCCCAAAATAACTATTCCACGCGGACGACGTCGCAGGCACAGCTAGTATAATAATAATCCAGTCTACATCCCGATGTAGTCTACATCCTGTGGAGTTGAGAACTTCACACACAATATTGATTACTTGTGTAGTTGCTGTGTGAAGGTTTCCTCAAGACACTTTACTTCACCGAGTAGCCCATGGTAAATGTCAAATTCGACTATGCAGAAAAATTTACGAAAAAAATCAAAATACGTTTGGCAGAAGGACCAGAAAACTTTTTTTTCTCGATTACTATTTACGTGAAACAGAATAAATTTCATGTCCAGTATGAACATTTTCGTTACGGGACTTTTATTCATTACACTTTTATAGTAGGGTCGTAGTTGTTAGCTTTGTTGAACTATACTCTTGTGTGCTGTCTGTTATTTTAGGCATGGGTCATTGTCAAGCCTGGCAATTTTTTTCGGCAAAAAATGAAACACGTGATTTATAAAAATCAAAGGTATATTACGACTCTTACTCTAACTTGCAATAGAACTGAGTATCATTCAGAGATCAATTATTCGAAAAAAAAGATTTAAAACGAAATAACGATATTTCGATTCCACCGGAAAGACTAATATTATGTCCACCGAGTGGACTAATTATGTTAATTAATAATAAATAAACAAAACAAAAACCGGTAAACATCTAAAACAAAAATAACGTTCATGATATATTCTCAAAATCATGAACAATCAGACACATAAATACATTCAAAAAGTATGTAAAAAATATTTTGTGTCTGTCTACCGAAATGACAATTCTTTTCGGTGGACCAAATATGCCTTCGTCCTCCGAAGACTAGGAAGCCTTCAAGTCTTCAAGAAGCAGTATGAAAGTGGGTGTTTGGTGGCTCTTTCTGGTTTTAACGTTGACGTATCCGAACTTTCAGAATATACGTCCAAAAATTGTATACTTTTATGAACATTTTTTTCAATCAACAAACAGACTGCACTCACTAATTTTTAATGGTTGCTGCATTCTGAAGTCATCAACATCTTTCTAAGTAAGTAAGTTTCTTTGCTTTCAACATTCTTCTGTTTTTCACTGCAATACGTTCAGCCATTTCATGGTACTAAAATAACTGGAATCGAAGGCGGTATTTTGCGTGCGATGTACTTTTAAGTTTCTTTTTTTATATTGTTTTTTTTTCTGCATCGTCGTGCATCATTCAATTTTTCCTCCATAGCTTATTTTGTATGTTTTTGTTAAATCTTCTACAGTTTTTTTTACCTTCACAGAATTTACGTTTAAGCATTCACTATTCAGTCACTAGTCATTTACGGATAAAACAAAAAAGGAATCAGAAGCTAGTTTTTAAAGTTATAATAAAAAATTAAACCAAAGTTCAAGAATCAATCAAAACACAGTCATTTATCGTTTGGGTGTACAAAAAGTCCATCAAAAAGACGTCCACCGAATGGACTTTTTCCGCAATATCATTCACAACACCAGCCATTTAAAGGATTATTCAAAAGGCAAGGCATAATTTACAATATTTGATTTCTTAACTAATTATTAAAAACGTTTGGTGGATTTATAGCGATGTACTTACAAAATACAGCAGTAACCGGAAAGACAATTCAACATTGACACCACCAAATATTCTTGTTAACACAACAATATCGTCTGCTGCGCACAAGTCACGGCAAAATGGATGCTAACAGGGATAGTACGATAGTGAATGAGTTAAATTATATATCCCGGTCTATTCATTTGGCATTTCCCTAATTTTTCTAGAATTTAAAGCAATGTCCACCAAAAAGACAAAAAATATTGTGACAAGATTCAATGATGCAAAAAATGTGTTTTATTTCCATCTAATTTTTTAAATCCTATTAATGTTAAATGGATATCATACATAGATTAGGGAAAAATGGCATTTTTGTACAATAATAAAAGAGATGTATTTTTTTAAAGCCACATTCTATAAATAGGTAGAACCCGGACAGACCACCGAAGTGGACTTTCAGTTACATTTGTGGTGATAAACAAAACAAATAAATACATTTATAGAAAATATGACATAGTATAGTCTAGTACGTTTCCTGTACTTTATAGTTATGATGTAAATTAAATGCAATTATTAAAAATGTCTTATATATTACAAATGGACATGTTTTTTTAGGGTTATGACAATGACCCGCATGTGAATGAAAGCATTAATGTTTTTAAACTGTTCATTCAACTAAAGTTCTTGGTACAATGTATCGATGAACTCTGGCATTTGAAGAGCGATGTGGGTTTGTTTACAGCTAAAGGCTGTATCGGATATTATAATTTTGTTATTTCTGTAAACTTTGCCCAAATATTTCGAGCCAACAATTTGAGGTGTATTCTGAAGTTATCATCTGTAGGTCGTGCGCGGGACTGGTTAAAATATGGGAATGAAAAAGGCATGGTTTTTATTTGAAATTACAGTTTCCACTTCAATGAACTCTAGGGTTTCAGATCTTCTTCTTAATCGACGTCTTCATTGCTGATGGTCATGTCTAGCTTGAAATTGTATGCACCAAGCTTTTTCAAACGTCTCTGTCCTCGGCGGTCTTTGTGGCTTTAGGTATTGGTAGGCCAGTGAGCCTCTTGATGGTCTGACCAAGTAGGCGATAGACCGCGTGATCTTTTCCCATCCACCCATCCAACCACCATCAGCTTCTCCAAGTTGTCAGGGTTCCTGTGAGCGACATGTCTCAACTAGTTTAGTATCCCCTAGGAGCAGATAGTGGACAGCCTTGTTATTATTCTGAGCCCTCTGAGAATGGACACGTTGGTACGGCAAGCGGTCCAAGGAATTCGCAACATACACCAGCACCACATTTCAAACTCTTCGAAGGCGTCAATTTTAACACTCACCCCTTTATCGAATAGTCCAGGATTCGGTACTTAAAGAGAAAATAGAGTAGATCAGCTCTAGTCTACTAGTCTCAGTTTAGTTTTGAGGGTTTCAGATGCATGTCTAATATTTAAATTCGTAATTTTGTAATGTTTAGAACCTACATGACACGTGGGAGAACTTTAACATTTTTATTGAGTTGCACGGTTTCAAAATTTACTTGCAGTAAATAATTTAATATTGCGCACCATATCTTGCTCGTCAGCATACTGTGAATCTTATTTATTTTAAATAATATCCGCAAGTATCAAAATATGATCACTAAATTATACACCTATTTAAAAATGCACTTGACGAAACTCTACGAACATTAAAAATTGGCAGCGTCACGTTATCGAATTAATGAAATAAGAGCCAGGCACTAGATTAGGTACAATGGTATCCTAAGGTTTACAGACACTGTAATCAAGACCTAGGTTTGTTGGCAATCGCTCTCGTAGATAATTAATGGCGATTATTCCAATCTCGGGATTAACATTATTAATTGTTTCCTACGCGGTTTTAACACTGGTTTAAAGTCAGGTTGTAAACAGTGGTTTAAAGTGACTACGTAGACGAAATATACTGTTTAATGTTCTGTAGCCACTTTTAGGGTATACTTTATTAGGTTTACAATTGGCAGTTAAAACAGTGACAGGTTGATAACCTATTAACTATTTCCTTAGTCGTCTCTTACGACATCCACGAAAGAAACGGAGAGTTCTAAACTCGACACCACACGGGGGACCTTGGTTGTACAATCGATATAATTATTTGTAGTCGATTTTTCGGCGAGTTTCGATTCATCGTTCAGTCTCTGTAGTCTAATAAGGTTAGGAAATGACCTCGGAATCCGAGATACCCAGCTGGAAGTTTTGTAAATATTTGCATATTGAGGCCCTAAAAGTTGTCTCAAAACCTACATATTCTAAGGTGTGAGCGACTATTAAATTTCAAGGTCAAAAGTCACAAAAATCTGTTTTTTGCGCTTCTTTTGTAAATATCTCATTTCCTATGGATTTTTGCTGTTTGTGTTTCTTATCAATATTGTAGAATACAAAATTCTCTACAAGATCTGTTTTTTATTTTTTTTATACGGTGAACCGTTTTCGAGATATAGGTCGGAGAGCGCGCGGTCACAGCATCACTTAAGGCCTTGGGTACTTCGATGGCCAAAACGACACAGATATTGTAAAACTTCAAAATGCTGCAGAAGTTGATGGTCGGGGGCACGGCCGTGCCCCCACCAAGTCGAGCGCGAAGCAAGCACTGCCGTTCCATCCTTTACTGGATCCATTTCGCTGCGTTTTCAGGCACCTATTTGAGCACTTCTGGATAAGACCAGAACGCTGAAATTTTTGTCATCTAGTAAGCTATAATTACATACTTAAAATACAAAATTTCAAATCAGCAGGTCATTTAGTACCGAAGTTAAACGAAAGCAAAGTTTCGCATTTTCGACACTCACTCACTCACTCATGATCATCAAAATAGAACTAGTACCTACTTCCCATAAACTCACAAAGCTGAAATTTGGTACAGAATTAGGGATTAATGACTACATAAAGGGAAAAATATAAAAATTGAGATAATTGAAGATCTGGAGTACCTGGTGACCCTGATTAGAAAGCACTAGAGCCCAACCAAACTACTGTCGAAATCGACATTCCTCCTTTACAAAAAATATTGAACTTAGTGGGTCACCTCATTTTACGTCAAAAATCGAAAACCTGCTGGTCTGGTACATAGAAAAAAATCAACTATAATTGCAAAAATCCAGGGTAGAGGGACACATCTTCTAATTTACGCCAAAAAACGAAGACAGTCAGCAGCCAACCCAAAGCCACATTGATTTAACTAATCAAATATTTATAATCATTGATCTATCGATAGTTCATCAAGTATATAATGGCGCGTTTTCGATCGGAGACCGGTCGACCCAAAGTGATGTTATGACCGCGCGCTCTCCGCCCTCTATCTCGAAATCGGTTCACCGTATAAAAAAAATAAAAAACAGAACTTGTAGAGAATTTTGTATTCTACAATATTGATAAGAAACACAAATAGCAAAAATCCATAGGAAATGAGATATTTACAAAAGAAGCGCAAAAAACAGATTTTTGTGACTTTTGACCTTGAAATTTAATAGTCGCTCACACCCTAGAATATGTAGGTTTTGAGACAACTTTTAGGGCCTCAATATGCAAATATTTACAAAACTTCCAGCTGGGTATCTCGGATTCCGAGGTTCTTACCTTAATTAACCTTAATTTATTAGGCTACTGGGGGAAACGATTTTATTTCCGTTCGCGCTTCGTTAGGCGCTTTGTTAAATCTCGGCTTTCCGTATATTATTGACCGTTTATTGAATCAAGTGTTGTTGCCACTAAAATACGGTCGACAGAGAGTCTAGTAAGTAGGGGTTGAGACGATTTTATTGAAGCCAAATCATTTTAGCTCTTGTTACGTGTTAATAGTTACTTATGGTGTAAAATGAGCCTGAATGGCAAATTTCGTAAAAAGTCGCAAGTATTTAAATGCATAATTATGTACAGTTGCATTTATTTACATTTATACATACGAGTACATACAGTCTCGCGTATGTTCCCAAATGCGATAGGCAGAGCAATCAAAACGCGACATAGTCAAAACCATAATTATGAGTGATTATTTCACGCTTCACAACCACTTCTAGCATAATTTTAGTTTTTGAAGACAAATAATAGTGACAATGTTGCCTGTCACCTAAAGCATACCTAAACCTATTTCTTTAGTCGCCTCTTACAACATCTACGGAAGAAACGGTTCTTTTTATTCTAAACCCGACACCACACATATGACATTATGATAGATAAGATAAAATATTTTTTTATGTAGTTGGCTAATGCCGAAACTATACCGCGTGTATATGCGGCGACCTTATCCTACTAATATTATAAACTAGCTTTTGCCCGCGGCTTCGCACGCGTTAAATTCGGGCTAACACAGAAGAGATTTTGGAATTATTAGTAGGAAGCGCCCGCCAGAATAGCCAGCAGAAAGTAGATTTTTTCCGACTTTCTCGACACTTATCGTCATATTTTGGAAAATTAAAAAAAAATATTTATAAATTGTAGCCTATGTGCTATTCTGATGTATAAGCTACATTACTGTAAAGTTTCATCAAAATCCATTCAGTAGTTTTTGCGTGGAGGAGTAACAAACATCCATCCATACATCCATCCATCCATACTCACAAACTTTCACGTTTATAATATTAGTAAGATATTCTCTCCCAGTGTACATGGTCAGTCCCGCTCTGCTCGGGAAATGGAAGCGATAGGTATTTGGGGCACCGGCCGGTAATCGGGCTATTTCCTCCCACCTTGATGTTTCAACTCTGGTCTAGCCGTGCCTTGACCAGTTGATGGAACCCTGTCACAGAGAGCCTCTACTGTTCTTTATAAGATGTTATTTGATTGCGGTAAATGTTGACGGTGAGAAGTTTTCTACACTATATTAGTAAGTACTTTACATAGACTAAACGATGACTATTCCACATTACGCAGCCACTTTCTGCTTAATTTCTGGTTAAAATACAGATAAAAGAGGTATAATAATGACAAGTTGTTGACCTATCGCCTATAGAATTAAAAGTGTCGTGTGATTCGCCTGGTCTGATCCTTTTTGGGTATTATTATTACTTTTTTTTATTAAAAATATTTAATACATTTTGCGTGAGCAAACATCCACTTGTACATATTTCCTAAAGGGTACTTAAGATACTAAACCGTCTATTATTTCCACAAAGATTACAGCAAATTCAAAGTTATCTCGAAACTTCCACATAACCTTGACATCTTCCTGTCAAATACAGCATCACAACTTGACGATTGATAGGTTTTCTTTCCAGAACAATACATGTTCGGAACTTCAAGCTTTATCAAGAAAAGTCGTTGAAAGTTCGGCAAGTAAGAGTGTAACTGTTAATTTTTTGTACATCACGATCCAGAATTATTGATAAAAGCCTTTATCTTGGAAAGAAAAAAAAGTGGACATTAAGTTAACGAGTAAAAAAGTAAATAAAAGTCCTAGAATTCTCGATTTTGAAAAGATACATAATTCTCACGCCTGTATACCCAAGAGGTGTAGGCAGAGCACGTGAATTCAAAAATCCAGTGCCACGTTTAGCAATTCCAGGGTAACAAGATGGTTAAACGTGATATTGCAGTGACAAGTTGCTAGCCCATCGCCCACAATACACTAACCCTTTTCCTGAGTCGACTCTTACGACACCTACGGGAAGAAAGGGGGAGGTGCTATTCTACCCCGGCACCACACAGGAAAAAGATTGAAAAGATGTGATTGTAGGCTTACCTTAGCAAGGCGCGAGTAGGGATGCGCTCGAGATTGACTATACTTGTCATTGTAACTGTCTAACTAGGGACATCACAAGGTGACGGGATTTCTATCTCGCGAGTTTGTCGTCTCTCGCGTGTTGTTGTGTTAAGCCTACAGTGGTCGACTCCTATATGAAGAACTATGGACTAACCCACAATAATGTCAATTTCTGAGTTAGTTTGACGGTAGTTTCATGCTCAAAGGTGATCCGCTTCCTTTTTTGTGGAACTGCGTCTTTTTGAAGTATTTTTTTGCTGCCAATATTTTGAGCAACAAATAGAATGATTACTCGACGCAATTGTAGCAACCTGTCACTATTGTACCTGCCACCTTGAAACCAAAAGAAAAAAAAAGAAAAATTCTAGAAGTGGCTGAACGTGAAATAGTCATTGTTTGGTCTATGTAGCGTTTTGTGTGCTCTGCCTACCCCATTTGGGAATACAGTCGCGATTATATGATGAATTACACACAACAAATCGGGTATTTCTAGTGTCTGGGTGCCAGCAATAGCTTGTCGTCAGATGATCTACTTTAGCCACTAGCTTTAAAGTGTGACATGAAAAAAATCCCCACCTCTATGTCGTAAGAGGCTAATACTCTGTGATACTGAGAAAAAAAAGCCATTATGGTGTTAGAGTAAAAGGCTACTAAGTAAATTGGTTAAGATATAATTATTCTTGGCGACAGGCTAGCAACCTGTCACTGTTGTACATTTAATTAAACTTAAAACCTAATAAAAAGAAATGGTTACGCACCGTGAAATAGTCATGGTTTGTCTATGTATCGTTTCGTATGCGCTGCCCAAAGGACAGACCAACTAGAGAAACAATGATGGCCACCTAGTTCCGCAAACCGTCAGTTTATTTCAACTTACAAACTGTCACAGAAACTGTAAAGAGCCAATAACCATAGAGGAAAAAGCCACCGCGTTAATGACACTATTAGTACTCTATAGGTTATGTCCTCTATGGCGCTGCCTCACAATACGGAATCCTTGCGAATGTATGTAAAAAAATCTGAAATGATTCACGTATTCTTTAACCGACAGACTAACAACCCGTCAACATAATTTTCTTTTATTTAAAGAACTAAAATAATGCAAAATGTGTGGCTACAAAACGTGAAATAGACAGTTTGGTCTATGTAACGTTCCATGAGTACTGCCTACCCCATTTGAAAATGTAAGTAGATAAAACTTATGTTTATGATTGCAAGTCAACAATAAAAAAAAAAGGTTTTTTCCAAACTTTTTCACTTTTAAGTTAATCTCCACGGAAAACGCGTTATTTATTACGAAATAACTGATTATTCATAAAATGAAAGCACCCAGCTTTCAAAGTTTAAAGCCCCGAGCTTTTGGAGACTTAACGATGCTTATTCAAGTTGCATACTTAAATCTGGGACAGTAACTAACTGGGTCAAGTGCGCCTAAGCGAGTACCGTACTGACCTTTCCACTAACTTGTATTATGCAAGTACCTATATACTGTTCGATTCGGATTGCATCAAGTAGGTTGATACGGAAGTCAAGTCTTTAGTGGCGTTATTGCTTTTTTTAATTTATTGTTAAGACGAAGAGCTAATACTAATAATTTTAAACAAAAAAAACCGACTTCTGGGCTATACTGAAGGCATTTGTCTAATGAGGGTGACCTTTAGGGTTTGGGAATTCCCGACAAGTTTACTGTCCCGGGACACGAGACAGCCTACCGTCAAAGTCCCGGGAATTCCCGGGACTTCGAGACTTTTGTTTTTTTTGGTGGGGCTTACGTAAAATTCTAGTTAAGTTAGGTAAAGGTAAAAGGTACGCAGAACACCTGAAACGTGAGACAGATAAAACCATGATTATGACTATTTCACGCTTTGTAGACACTTCTAGCATTATTTTAGGTTTGAAAACAAATGGAAGAGGTAGTATAATTAGTGACAGGTTGCTAGCCTGTCGTCTAAAGCATATCTAAACCTATTTTCTTAGTCGCCTCTTACGACAAAAATTGTACCTGTTATAAAAGGACTAACTGGTTGTAAAAGTCAACATTTATTATACAGAAAATTAAATGTGTGTCCCGTGTGGTGTCAGATTTAGAATAACACCTCTCCATTTTTTCCGTGGATGTCGTATGAGACGACTAACGAAATAGGTGAATGTACATTTTAGGCGACAAGCTAGCAACCTGTCACTATTACACCTGCCAACTCAAAACCTACTAAATACCTAATATGCTTGAAATGGCCAGAACACGTGACATAGTCATAGTTTTGTCTATGTAGCGTTTAGTGTGCTCTGCCTACCATACATATTTGGGAATACAGGCGTGATGATATTTATGTATGTGTAAAATTAAATGTTTACTTGAAGTTATTTATTACACGAACTAGAATCTAATCATTGGTCGTAATCACAAAATTGTTAATTCTCGTAATCATACATTTTTGCTTCATCGTCAAATAATAAGTATAGTAAATAAGGATTGTAAATTAGTCTTTCACTTGTTTTAATTTACTAGGCTTTAACTAACTACTATGCTCCTTCAATTACTTTTTTTTTTTTTTTTGTAGCTTATACAGTGTCCCACTGCTGGGCAAAAGCCTCCCCTAATTACTTGAGAATATAAATTAATTTCGATAATCTTGTCTCGTCTCGAGTCTCGAGTATAGACTCCCGGGACTCGAGACAGCTAAAATTACGTAAAGTCCCGGGACTTCGAGACTCGAGACGTCCCGGGACCCAAACCCTAGTGACCTTCCATTACCAGCAGGCCTGACTAATTACTTAAATTATAATTTCCAGTCTGCAGGTGCATTCAGTATTGAAAGAATTATCCTTTAACTCCTAAGCATTAAGGAGTTGACCTTCCATCATCAGCTCAGTAATTTTTTACTGCCAAACGTAAATACTGGTGTAGCATTGAAAAATGTACTAAAAACATTACCTGTGCCTATAAAATTTGAGGGTTGCCCTCGATTTCCCTCATATTTCATCATCAGGTCAAGATATGCTGACAATGGGACCACCTGGAAACTATATCCTTTCAAACAAAAAAAGAATTTTCCAAATAATAAAAAAAAAGATCCCGACGAATTGAGAACCTCTTCCTTTTTTGAAGTCGGTTAAAAACAGCTTAGCTAACTTTTGTTTAATTTTCAGAGGACGTAATTTTTGAATACATACAGTCACGCTTGTTTTCCCAAATGAATTAGGCAGAGCACACAAAATGCTATATAGATAAAACGATGACTATTTCACGCTTCGTGGCCACTTCTAGCATATTTTCAGGTTTCGAAGTGGCAGGTATAATAGTGTCAGGTTGCTAGCCTGTCGCCTAAATATACCTTTACCTATTAGTATATCCTTAATATACCTCTAACGACGTCCACGGAAGAAATGGACAGGTGGTATTCTAAACCCGAAACCACATGGGAGAATTTTTTAATGTTTGGATTTTTCGTAAAAATAAAACACTTCGAGGGGTTTCATTACCGAAAAGTTCCTTGGTTTACAGAAACTTTGTAAAATTTAGCTTTTTGTGCATTTATTTAGAAAATGTATCCTTTTTTGTTTCAAACATTACCTCACCTCTGTTTTCAGAAATAGGGTAAACATAGCATACTAAACGTTATTTATCCAAAGCCACTTCACGTTTCATTCTCGTTTCGTGGCGACATTTAGCACAATTCTAGGTATAAACTATACAAAAGTTACAACAGTGACGGTTTGTCAACGACTAGGCGTACGTAAATCTACAGCATACACGGAAAGAATGGAGATGTTTTATTTTTAAGGCCGATATCACATGGGGAGCATAAAGAAGCAACCAAAAAAGGGTTTTTTGTTGTTTAGTTTTTGCTGTAAACTTGTAACGTAAAAGTACCAATGCTCGACGCCTCAACGCCCAATAGATGACACCAATCTGTCACCTGTCTTACTATGACATAAGGTTGCAAGTGCCAAGTACTGGGTCAGTGTCGAGGACAGGGACGTTTACCTTATTGCATAACGAAGTTTCTAAATAAAAATGTAGCCAATGAAGACAAAAGTACCATTATTTACAAATTGCCAGTTCAAATATCATTCTTTAATATTACGCAAATATATCCGGGCCCACAGCTTGTTTTTATTTATGGACAAATAACGAGTAAGACAATATTTGTTTACGGTAACATTATATGTTTCCCTGGCGGCGGAATAACATGTCCCTTTATTGGTAACGGTATTCGCCTGTTATATGCTTTCTTTTGTTTACGATTTAAGAACGTCATATAAGACTCTCAGCTAAGATAATTATAGTTGATTTAAAGTCTAACCAACGATAAATGTTTACACAATAAAGTGAAAACGAAACAAACATTGTTTTAAACTTTCGTGATTTTCACACAGTCATATTTATGTTTACGCGGGACTGAACCGAGGGGATGGTTTTAAGCTTTCGTCTTCATGGAATCCGGTTATTAATAAGTGTCAGCCTAGGGACAAACATTCGATGCGAGCGTCTGACATCGTTAGTGTTGTGTGTCGGTGTAATAGTGGAACGGTGGACAATATCAGTGAAACGCGGGTAGTTCGGGGAGCCGTTACTGATGAAAATCAAGTGCGGGTAGTTCGAAGGACCCGGGCTGCCAAACAAACGTCGAGCTCCGCTTCAGGCAACTCGTGACCACGGTCGCTGTAACGCGGCCGAAACGTCGAGAGGTAATTAAGTCCCGCGTAAACATAAATATGAAACAAACATTTTAAGAGGGCGATTAAGTTTGTACAGGATTCTTGAAGACCCGTAGCTGGGTTTATAAAAAAATGACTTAATACAAGATTCTTGAAGACCCATAGCTGGGTTTATAAAAAAATGTCTTAACATTTTTTTATAAACCCAGCTATGGGTCTTCAAATACATACACATACATACATATTCTCACGCCTCTATTCCCAGGAGGTAGGCAGAGCACATTAATTCAAAAATCCAGTGCCACGTTTAGCAAATTCAGGGGAACCAGATGGTCAAACGTGATATTGTGGTGACAGGTTGTTAGCCCATCGCCCACAATACACCAACCCTTTCCCAGAGTCGACTCTTACGACACCCACGGGAAGAAAGGGGGAGGTGCTATTCTAACCCGGCTCCACATGGGTAATACACAATGGTAACACGTTGTTCTGATTATTATGTTCCTAAAATGAATCGTGTCGAAATAATAGGCAAATTAGAAATGTATTTGTTGAAATCGATTTAATAGACGAACAAACGAAACTGTTTTACTTTTTTTTTATTTCTTTTATTCAGTCACGCCTGTGTTCCTATGGGGTAAGAGGAGCCCACGACGTGTGACACAGACAAAACCATGACTATTTAACGCTTTGCAGCCACTTCTAGCATAATTTTAGGGTTTTAAACAATTGAAAGAGGTAGAATAACAAGTTGCAAATCTGTCACCTAAAACACACATAAAAATATTTACTTATTCGCCTTTTACGACATCCACGGATGAAATGGAGAGGTGTTATTCTATCCCGACACCACAAAGATCTCTAAATATTATCATAATCCATTTTTATTTCATGATCGTTTTAATCATAATTAAACAAACAAAAATGCCGACCTTAATGTTGAAGTAGGTCACGAGAATCGTCAAAATATTATCAATAATTTGCTCCATTCCAATAAGAAAAAAATATATTTACTGATATACATTTGTTATAAAAACATTTACTATTTTTCTTAGTACATTAAAAAACTTAATCAGTCCAAATCTTGCCCGTGGGCTGACTCTCAAATAAAATACTTACGTTAAGAATCTAGATATAATGTCACATTATAATTGCTACGATTTCCCAAGAAGTTTCATTTCAGGTGCTTTTCCTTTGTTTTGTCATGCGTAGGCGTATTACAAAAACTAGATTAATTTTCTTCAACGAGATTTACTTCTTTGTATCATAATTGTATTCTTGTAAGTACTGCGGCCTTCAATATATTAAATACAAGATTAAATATTGAACTTCGCAATAATTAAATTACGAAACGATATCGAAAACAGACAGTTGAAAAATCTAGGCATTGTGACTTGTCTTCATGTTTAATTTTAATTCTTGCACTTATATCTAAATACATTCTTTTAAACAATTCTGCTACAAACAATTTACATTTAAATAAAAGAAAATTGTTTATTTTCAGGCAACTTAGCCCATAGACATAACTAAATATATTTTCAACAACACAAAAAAAAAACTAGTTGAGTTTAGGCGAATTGACTGGACATCCGCAACCCACCTATCTTGTAAATTGTTAATCACACAATCCCTGGAAATAATTTTTAATTATGTTAGCTAAGTTCAGAAACCAATTTTAGTTCATATTACTTATTTAAAAACTTTCCTCTATTTGTTGCATGGTTTTATCTTTTGTTTCCGGTAGGTATTTGTACAACAAACTCAATATAAATATCGAAGGGAAAGCATACAGCAGAAATGTTCCATGCATACCAAGCACTCGGAATATCACAAGAGACATTTTTAGAAAAAGTGATACACATAATACCCCTGTACCTGATACTAAAAGGTACATAAGACTTCGAAACTTCAAAGGCATTAACTCACTGATTAAAGTCGTTGTTAAGATCATAGGGCCACAGCTTATTGATAAAGAGTATCCTGACAGCAACACCAAAGATAGGGTGACACTTTCAGATATAATGCCTAATTTTACAAGGTATATGTGCAAGGAAATCATCAGCATAAAGAATACGCTGATTGATGAAGCTGTGAACAACAAAGTCCTTCTTTTGATGAATTTAGCTAAAACACATCCAATGTATGAACAGAAAACAGTGATGCCATCTAAGATCAGCATGCCAGTGTAAGCTGCATTAATGTTGTTTGTTATTTTCTTAATCATGACAACAGCATACATAACGCTGATAGCCTTTCCAGAAAATAAAAAAAGGAAAGAGGTAAGAAACGCTAAGAGCAAAGGCTTGTAATATTTGCTGTCCTTGGCAATCATTGCGAAGCGACTGAAGAGTGATTCTCTCTTAATTCTCGCAACGTTTTCAAGCTCGCGGGTTTGTGAAGAAATAAGCGACGACAATTCATCTTCTGATCTGACAGAAGAGCCTTTTAACCATCTGTGAGCTGCAGTACATTCATCAAATCTTCCTTTACTGGCCAACCAGTGCGGCGATTCAGGCCAGAACATAGCACTCACAGCATAAAAAGAGCAGATCACGCCTAAAATTGCTATGTTCTTCCAATGGGCAAAAGTTCCGAAGGCATTTGCTACCCATATGCCCCAAAAGAAGCTAGATGAATCCACCGTTGAGAAAAATCCTCGATAACTTGGCGTTGAGTACTCTGTTACAATCATTGGTGACAGAACATACATGCCGCACTTCGCAGCTCCGTGTATTGATAGCCCAATAAGGATTTGTAATGCATTCTTGCTGAAATACAGGACGGTGAAACCTACTAGTGAGTTAAAGGAGATAATGAGGAATGTCAGCCGTCTTCCGAATTTGGCGGTCAGGAATGATAACAGAAATAGCCACACTATTCCAGAGACACCGGCTCCAGAAGCTGAAAAGGAAAACGCACGATTTACCACAAAAAAAAAAGTTACAATTACAGTATAATACATTAAAATAATTGTAAGCTTCACGCCCGTGTTTCCAAATAGGCGCACTAAATTATCCCACGCTTCGCATCCACTTCTAGCATAATTTAAGAATTCAAAATAGACGAATGAGGTATGATTGTAACAGGTTGCTAGCCTTTTTTATTGAGGTTTCTTATATCTAATTTCTGATGAAAAAAAAATCTTAACTCAATAGTTTGCACAAGAGATAAGAGAATCATAAAACTGAAAAAATATATAGGATGTACGTTTTACCATACAAACAGTACATCCTTAAGGCCCTGCGCAGACGACCTGTGAAAATGGAAACTACGGAATTATAGCACACGACGCGCAAAAAGTTCGGCGCACAATACATACAATCCATGCAGACTTTTTGTACGCCGCAGACTCGATCGCACAAAAAGTCTGTCGTCTGCGATGCCCCTAACGGCTTTTTAAAGTGCCAGATATCAGTTGAAAAAATATCCAGGTGACACTTAGAATTTAAAAAGAAGAAAGATAATAAAAATACTCTAAACGACGATGTTAATACAATAGAGCTACATTTGACACATTATTGTAATAAAAATAAAAATGGCGCATAAAATTATACCTAGTTAAATACAGGTGAAGTTTGTTGTTTGCACATCATATAACAGACAAAATATTCTTACTAGTGACGCTTTTTTGGTGTGATTGTTACTCAGGATTGTTATTATAATCGGTCATTACCTTCAGACATTAAAATTTACCGTCGAATCAATTGATTCCTGAAACACCATTTCTTTACATTTACAGTGAACGTTATAGTGACATTGCACTGCTCGATAAAAGAAATCTGTTTAATTGTGATTATGTTCTACGGTGGGTTGGAAACCAATTGGTTCGACAATACGTGAGACAATAGAAACAATACCATTTTGGTTCAAACTATACACGCACATATGCACAATGATCTTGATAAATTTCAAAGCGTGACAAATGATATCACTCATATCACTGTTGACAGGTTTTATATGACATACAAGAGCAATATGCCAATTGTTTTAACCGATGTGATAATATATATGCGATGAGGCTATGAAATGTAAAATATTTAATCATGGTCTCTGGCTGCCCCATTTGATAATGCAGGCGTGATTTATGTATGAATGTATGTATGTTTGTATTTTTTTTTATTACATTACACAAAAAGGACGGTAAAGGGATTTGTTGTTACTCCGCTCTATTGCAATGTTCGACAGTTATTTGTACGAAATACATCCACCAAATACGAGGCATATAAAAAAATTGCGATTTGAATCCCTTTTGCAAATGTATCGGAAAATTTTGAGCCAGAATTAAACTATTATGACAGACAGACAGATGGACAATTATCTAAGGGTTCTTTTTCTCTTTTAGAACTACGAAATCCTAAACGAAAGAGGTCGTCTGGTAAGAAAGGTGTTGTGTGCAAAACCTCTTTAGAAAGCATCTCCACGTGTTTCAGTATCGATTTTTAGCACGAACCAAAAATATTCCTTACACAGCCATGATGCCATTTCTTCAGTGACCGCCTCAGTCGAATTGGCTTCCTCCCTGACTTGAGGTATGGCCACAGTGGGAGTTCCAATACTTAGCCCGTACAAGAAGTTGTTAGACCACACCCCACTACACACCAATGTCTGAAAAAGTAAGCAGATACGCACACTTAAATTTTACAAGCAACCAGTCACTTTTATACCTCTTACCAGAATTATTTTGTGTACATAACATATACCTACAGGCGTGATATTTTTGTTTATATGGATCACAAACATTTTCAGTATGTAATGCTAACCAAGCGACAAAGTTGAAAACCATTAGTAATTTCGTTTCGTACTTCTAAACCGATATTGCCACAACTAGCTAAAATTTGTCACTATAAACCTGCTTTACAAATGCATTTTTCTCTCAATTATTCTATTTATTATTTATAATAATAATAAATTTATTCAGTAATACTTCCGCTAGTGACTTTTGCTAGTATAAGGTATAAATAATTATATTCCGACAATTTAACTAATAACCTAGATAAAAAATAGGCACATTGTTGTGCAAAGATAAACACCCAAGACTTGGCCACAAACATTCGTATCCATCACAGAAACAACTTCCTTGACCGGCAGTCGATCCCGGGACAACCTTACCTTTCTAACATCTGGGCAATCCGGTGATGACTAGGCTTAGGACTTTTGGATGCTCGCCGTAGTTCTAGAATCCATGGAGTCGCCAGTCCTAAGCCTAGTGATGACACACAAAAAAGTTTGCAACAAAATAGTGGATCTGCAGAGAGCATAACTTACCTGTTTTAGTATTGTTTTCCAATCAAATTTATTTTTGACAGCCGCTATTCTTTTTGATGTTTTAACCTCTTGATATTCACAGATGTCCATTTTATCTGATTTACTGAAAGACTATTTAATTTTAATTGCCATGAAACGCTTGGCATCAGACCAGGAATAGTTTTTCGTTTCAACGATATTGAACCGTAACATGTATAGTTAAACCAAATTATTTTAGACCCACAGTAGGACGTTGTGATTTGACTGACTTATGAAAACAGTTATGAAACTTTTAACTTTGTTGAATTAATTATTTAGAGAAAACCCCTTGTAACACATTATCACTATTTATAAAGTTAATAACTGATATAAAATTTTAGTTAAGTGTCACTACGTGGTCAACGTTCACACAATAATAAACATTTTCATAATAAAAAAAGTCATTAACACAATCGAACGAACTACTAAAATGACATAATAATTCTATTTACATTTAATTTAAGATAATTGCTAAATTTTATTTCACTTCTTCTCCCTCGTGAGGTTAATAAAGATGTATATATTATAAAATGCCTTCAAACTTTAATTTGTGCAGTTTAATTTAGCGAAAATATGACGGCAAAATAATATACACTCACGGACAACGAAAACCGACCGGTTTTATTGAAATTAAGTGGAATCTGACACTTTTTCACTGTCTATGAGTATACGTACTACACAAAAGGAAACACTTGCGTACACACCCTGTAGATATATTCTTTATGATGAATATTTGCAAAGTAACACCTAATTTAACAAACTCTCCAACACATAGCTATCATAGTGGAAAATTTGTCAGTTTGACGCAGTGCTCATCCGGCAGTACTATTCTCTAACATAAGACACAAGTTCAAACGTAGATTCAATATGTACCATAGTGACAGGTTGCTAGCCTTTCGTCTAGACTATTTACGTAGTCATCTCTTATGACTCCATGAAATAATAGATGAAGATATTTTTTTAAGTTTTATGTTGAACTGTAATTCAAGCAACATTGAGCTAGGAACATAACGCCGTGGATAAGCTTTTTACAAGTTCAAGCACATCAGTTTACACCAAGAGATATAACGGGTGCTCCAAGGTGCACCATGATATTAATGAAGTTGTATCATCTAAAATTAAGATAAAACTTACAATATTTACGGAAAAACAGTAAATGCACGTTAATAGAACACATTTTTATCTATTAAATAAAGTGCTTCGTTAAACACTAACCCCTTTGGCACAAAAAACAGATATTTTTTAACTTTTTTTTTTCCTATAAAACTACTTTGCATTTGCTTCACTTATCACAGGAGGCACTGACTTAAATTGAAGTCACAGCAATTTGGTATATTATTTCATGACACAGTACCTACGAGTACTTATTTTTGTAATATTACTTAGTAAGAAGCGTTGCTCTGTTTACTCCGCACAGGACGTTGAAGGCTTTTGGATCTAGGTCAGACTAGTGCCGGTATGTCGTGTAATTGCTACGGGGGACAGCCTATCTATCTCTAAAGCGAGACGGCTCTATGCAATTCAGGCAAATTGGTAGATAGATCAAGAACTCAAGATTAAAGTCAAATTTAGCTGAATTGACTGGCCATCTGCAACTCGCAATTTGTAAATTGAGAGTCTAGGTCTTAGGACTTATTTTTAAACATTGATAAATTCAGAAAAGGTTTCTAGTTGACATTACCTAATGAATTTCAAAACTTTCCTCAATTTGTAGCAAGGTTTTATCCTTTGTTTCTGGTAAGTATTTATACAATAAACTCAAGATGAATATCGAAGGAAAAGCATACAGCAGAAATGTTCCATGCATACCAAGCACTCTGAATATCACAAGAGACACTTTAATAGAAATTGTTATACATAACGCCCCTATAAATGACACTAAAACATACATTGGACTTCGGAACTTCAAAGGCATTAACTCACTAATTAAAGTCGTTGTTAAGATCATAGGGCCGCAGCTTATTGATAAAGAGTAACCTGACAGCAACACTAAAGACAGTATGACACTTTCGGATCTAATACCTAATTTTACAAGGTATATGTGCAAGGATATCATCAGCATAAAGAATATGCTGATCGATGAAGCTGTGAATAACAAAGTCCATCTTTTGATGAATTTTGCTAAAACACATCCAATGTATGAACAGAAAACAGTGATGCCATCTAAGATCAGCATACCAGTGTAAGCTACATTAATGTTGTTCGTTATTTTCTTTATCATGACCACAGCATACATGGCGGTAATAGCTTTTCCCGAAAAAACAAAAAGTAATGATATAAGAAACGCTAAGAACACAGGCTTGTAATATTTGCTGTCCTTGGCAATCTTTGCGAAGCGACTGAAGAGAGATTCATTCTTAATTCTCATATCTTCTTCAAGCTCATGGACTTGTGAAGAAATAAGCGACGACAATTCATCTTCTGATCTGATAGAAGCGCCTTTTAACCATCTGTGGGCTGCACTGCATTCATCAAATCTTCCTTTACTGGCCAACCAGTGTGGAGATTCAGGCCAGAACATAGCACTAACAGCATACAGTGTGCAAATCATGCCTAAAATTGCTATGTTCTTCCAATGGGCAAAAGTTCCGATGGCATTCGCTACCCATATGCCCCAAAAGAAGCTAGCTGAGTCCACCGTTGAGAAAAATCCTCGATAATTTGGCGTTGAGTATTCAGTTACAATCATTGGTGACAGGATGTACATGCCGCTGCTAGGAGCTCCATGTATTAAAATCCCAATGAAGATTTGTAACGGATTCTTGCTGAAATACAGCACCGTGAAACCCACTAATGAGTTTAAGGAGATAATTAGGTAAGACAAACGTCTTTCATATTTTGCAGTCAGTAACGATAACAGAAGTAGCCACATCGAACCGGAGATACCGGATCCAGAAGCTGAAAAAAAAATAGACAAAGTTAGCTACATGCACAAAGTATTCAGGGACATTGTAGTTATGATTGTTCTTTTGAAATCACTCCAGTTGAAGTCACAAATCTACCTCTTTCTGTTAATGGAGGAAGATAATATTCGTAGAAATAAAACAAGTGCAAAATAAGTCAAATACGACTTAAAAAAAACTACAGTAACTTGATAAACTAAATCAAAAACTATTCTTAAATAAAACTAAACATATTAATAAAAAGAATCCCTCCAGATAGTCACTACTTATTGTTAGAATGTTGTATCAAAATTTGACATTTAGTTACTACTAACGCCATCTACCCACTCCGTAAGTAAAACGGAATGTCGTTAC
>BHDV01002045.1:146499-162477 GCA_005406045.1 Adoxophyes honmai | reverse complement strand
CTGGTTACCCTGAATTTGCTAAACGTGGCACTGGATTTTTTAATTCATGTGCTCTGCCTACCCCTCATGGGAACACAGGCGTGAGTATTATTATTATTAAAACTTTGCTGGCTGTCTGCCCGTCTTCTCTTTCGCCAGGTTATATCTTAAGAACCGAGATTTCTAGACAGTAGATTTTTTTACAAATTGTGTTTCAAACAAACACAAAAAAGAGGGCCGTACAAAATACGCCATTTTTGACTTCAGCAACGAACATTCGTATTTATCATACAAACATCCATCCCCAACAGAAGCCGAACCTAGAACCTCAAGCTTCAGACTTTTTAACTGCTGAGTTACTCGGCGGTGACAAAAAATTTGCAACAAAACCGTGAATTTTGCACAAAACACGACTTACCTGTCTTAATATTGTTTTCCAATTTAATTTATTTTTGGCAGTTGCTATACTTTTTGTGACTTTAACCTCTTCATATTCACAAATGTCCATTTTATCTGAATTACAAAACGACTATTGCCATAACGCTTAGGATTAGAAGTAATTTAATGTTTTTTTAATAGTTTTTTCAACAATACTGAATCGTAACTTGTGCCCACAGTTGAACCAAATGATTTCTAAAACGCCGTAGTATATAGTTATAAATATCATGTCTAGTTAGTTTTCTGAAAATATCAAATTATATCAATGAATTCGGCTTTATCCGGATTTAAGGGTGTCATTGAGACTATTATATAGAATATAGAGGCTTTGCAACCATTCCGTGTGTTGCCGGGTTAGAATAGCACCTCCCCCTTTCTTCCCGTGGGTGTCGTAAGAGTCGACTCTGGGAAAGGGTTAGTGTATTGTGGGCGATGGGCTAGCAACCTGTCACTCCAATTTCACGTATAACCGTCTGGTTACCCTGAAATTGCTAAACGTGGCACAGGATCTTTGAATTTATGTGCTCTGTCTACCCCTCTTGGGAATACAGGCGTGAGAATAATGTATGTATGTATGTTGATCGACAAACAAGAAATTATCTTGCGAGTGATTTTTTTATCACTCGCGTGACTTAGGTATCAATAAAATAGATAAATAATATTTTAATGGTTATAAACAAACGATTTTTTTTTTACATTACCGCAGTGATGTCAACGTTGACATGGTAATTATGCTTAATTACAACAATCTTTGTTTTGCTGGTGACGTTTCTTGTGCTTTGGCTACTATTTTGGAGAACAGGAGTGATATAAACATGACTATTGAATCTCCAAATCCTTTCGACAGTTTCGACGCTCATATTATCCGACCACTGATGACATTTACGATCGATTTCCAGCTCCAGTATGTGCAGATAAATAACTATCCCGGTGTAGTTTCCAACAAGCAAGTTAATAACTGTTTTATTGGCATTCAAACAGGAACCACACTAATTTACTGCCGCATCGATTCGCTTGCAGCGACCTTGAACTGGATGCACCGAAACTGGGTCGCGACCTCGGAACCAGCGGTGGAAAATGGTGCACGTGGCTCCACGGCAGAACTATCGTTTGGTGTGAGCTGGAAATGCTAGTGAGATTCACTCATATACGCGTATTTAGTATGGGATAGGTAGAGAGAAACGCTACGTAAATAATACCATGATTTGATGTTTCATGGACACCTCTGGCATAATTTATTTTAGGTTTTATATTAGTTGGTATAATAGTGACAGGTTGCTAGCCTATCATCTACATAACTATACCGATTTACGAAATCCACGGAAGAAATTATTAAATGAGAAATGAATATTTAAAAATATTCTGGTAGTGGCTACGAATCGTAAAAAGTCTTAATTTGGCCTAACGTTTCGTTTGGTAATACAGCCATGATTATGTTTGTATTTTTGGCAACTGTATCTCATAACCAAACTGTTGAAGAGTTCCGTCCCACGCCTGGGCTGGGCCAAAAAAATTACTACCAGATTCTGTACTGTCTTCATACTGACATACATACACTTCTTCTTCAACGTTTCTTTTATATAATTATAATGGGATACCTACTTTATGGATGTGGAGATCCTTTTATGGCTTTAGCATTTATTTTAACTTGCATATTTGTCCAAACCCATCGGTTTTCCTTAAATTGGGACGAACTTACTCTTTTTAAATATATTAAAAATTTCAGTACATTTACCCTTTTATTTTTGATCTTTAGCCTTTGTACTTTATCGATAAACTTCATAATGTCACTGATCTCATCGATTACCTCTGACATTTATTAACTCCCATCATCGAGAAAATTCAAGCGTGTTAAAAGTTGCTTACTACAACATCGATTTTTCCAATAAATTTAGTCTATAACGACTACTTATAGATTGCAAGAGTGTCCCACTGATGGGCAGAGCTAAAAATACGTCATAAAAGGTTCTATATCGTTCGTTAATCGGTTGCGTAATTACAACTTCCAACTTTCTCTCAGTGGACTTCAGTCCCTAGCAAGGCATAACATCTGCTTGGAGATATCTATTGGGCTCTTATCCACAACTCCACCGACAAGAGTGTGGCCCTTAAATTGAAGAAGAGACTTTAGAGTAGTGTCGGGTTTAGAATATCAGGGTAAGAAAAGGAAAAAGGTTAAGATAAATTTTAGGCGACAGGCTAGCAACCCGTTAATATTACAGCTCCCAACTCAAAACCTAAAAAAATATGCTAGAAGTTGCAAACAATCACAGTTTTGTCTATGTAGCATTTCGTGTGCTCTGGCTACCCCATTTGGGAATACAGGCGTGATGTTATGTGCCATCGCGAACAGGGATTGTTGAGCCACTTACCTACGTTTGTAACTTGGTCGTGTAATACTAATCCAATAGCTGACATCTAGTCGGTCACATCGGTCATTGATTACACGTCTAAATTGCGAACAGTGGCAAGTTGCTCAACAATCCCTGTTCGCGATGGTACTTCCGAGTTTATTAACATTATTTTTTATCGGCGTCCTTTGCTTCCCAAAGGCCTAAAACTTCTACAAGGATAAATAGTAAAGGGGAACAAAACAAACAGGAATGACCTTGCTTTTCGGGTCGCGGCCCCGCTGCAGCTGCAATCGATGCAACGGAGCTAAAGGTCACGTAGGCCTTTGGGAGACGGCACTGAATCCTACGAAAAATCTGGTTAGCATAAGGAGTGAGGCTTTAAAATACGTGGTTATACAAGGGAAAGGATTAATATTTTTTGGCGAAATGTATGACTAGGTCAAGGTCAGGCGTTAAGGAATAAAAGTTAGCTTTTTGTAAACATTGAGTAGGATAAAACTAGGAAATAGCGTCATTCCTAGAAGGTAAAAATGTGGTAGAATATTGTAATGGTGATTTTGCTTCTTCAATCCTGTGGTTATGAACCTTCACGTAATATGAACTTTGGAGTCGATGGCAGCTGGTAATTTTGTGGTATGAATGGTCTGATACCAAATAACGTTGCAGGAGAATGAACTTTCATGCAGTTGATCGTACATTTTCTATCTGTATAAGACACACATGGATGCCAAAAAATGACTTCTCGTTTTTGTACAACATAGCACCAGCTTTGGAAATATTTAAGGTTGAAGTTAAATAAAAGGGGCAACTTACAGATCGTTACCATGTCACTACAGCATAATTTAACCTATTTACTTTAGCCGCCTCTGACAATATTCACGGAAAACGTATAATTCTATATACCCTGTGTTTTCTAAAACTTGTTAAAGATATTGAAATTCATCGTAACACAAGAATATTTATTTTGAAACAAAAATACATGTTGCTTCTCGTTTACTTCAGATTACTCGTTACTTATGCCATTATTGTTTCTATCTACCTTTTCGCAATTCTTCACAATATTTACCCGTTTTAAATACTGTGCAGAATCAGGAAAAATAAGCAACAATACAGGCATAAATAACCAAAACCTTTACGAATCAGGTAAGTTAACATACACGATATGTTGAAGCTGACTCCCTATATCCAATAGAATATCCTAGCATGCCCCTATTATTTTGGAAGCCAATTTATTGAAACTAATGTCCCTGAGTTCCTGAATAAATGGCTCAATGCTGCGACCTCGGAGACTGACCTAAAACACACTGCGGCTGTGGTAACTAGCATTGTTGCCCGATAAAAAAGGCGTAACTGCTTTTAACTTCTAATGTAGATACACCCTTTTAAATCTAGCAGGGATTTTTAACAGTTCAGAATTGCACATAGATACAAACATGCCTGTATTTCCAAATGGGGTAGGCAGAGCACACGAAACGCTTCATAGATGAAACCATGACTATTTAACGCATTGTGGCCACTCCTAGCATATTTTTTTAAAGATTTTGAGTTGGCAGGACTAATGGTGACAGGTTGCAAGCCGGTAAATAAATCCGTGCGATATCAAGGCGAATTGCCAATACACATACTTTACTTCATTCTTATTTCTTACTAGCTGTGCGCGCGACTCCGTTCGCGTGGAATAGTGACAAATTTCCCCCGTTTTTTCCACATTTTCCAATATTTCTTCACCCCTGTTAGTCGTAGCGTGATGTTATATAGCCTAAAGCCTTCCTCGATAAATGGTCTATCCAACACAAAAAGATTTTTTCAAATCGAACCAGTAGTTCCTGAGATTAGCGCGTTCAAACAAACAAACAAACAAACAAACAAACAAACAAACAAACTCTTCAGCTTTATTATATTAGTATAGATATAGATAATTAAGATGTTATCTGTCTGACACTACAGATAGATAATAATATACGACTATTGGCACCCCTTTATATGCATATTTACGATGTTTTTCGATGTTTGAATGTAGATATTTCTTTTTACCCCTCAAAGTACTTCGTCCTTCGATCTATGATCGCAAACGGGGTAGGCAGAACACACGAATCGTTATATAAATAAAACCATGACTATTTCAGGTTCGTAGCCGACTTCAGCTTAATTACATACATACATATTCTCACGCCTGTATTCCCAAAAGGGGTAGGCAAAGCACATGACTTCAAAAATCCAGTGCCACGTTTAGCGATATCAGGGTAACCAGAAGATAACGTGATATTGCAGTGACAGGTTGCTAGCCCATCGCCCACAATACACTAACCCTTTCCCAGAGTCGACTCTTACGACACCCACGGGAAGAAAGGGTTAGGTGCTATTCTAACCCGGCACCACACGGCACCAGCGTAATTACAGGTTTCAATAGATGATAGAGGTAATAATAGTGACAGATAGTCAGACTGTCGCCTATAGCATAATATTAACTAAACCTTAGTTGCCTTTTACGACATCCACAGAAGAAATGGAGAGGGGTTATTCTAATCTGATAACACAGAGACATGCAGAATCCTAATATAATCTAAGTACACAGACAAAGACGTTCAAAAACTATTTTTATGTAACCAGAGATACTTCTCAATAAAACATGAAGAAAACTTGTTGAGAATCACTGGACCGAACAAAGGGTCAACGACCTCTAGGTTTGATGGTTTCCGCCTTCTGCTTGTACTTGTGATGCATTTCTTTTATACAATACCGTGTACTACATTAGTTTTGTCTGTATGCTGACAAAACTACAACTCTACTCTATGCAGATCCCGTGGTTCGTACCAACGAGTCATTATAATTATCTTCATTATACATACCTACATAGAGATTTTTGATTTGCTGTTAAACTTATTCACATGCCTTATATTAAATTAGCAGTTGTTTAAAAAAAAATGTCTTCAAGTCTATATTTAAACCAGTGATTCTGAAAAGTGGTCTAGGTTTTCACGGGCACTTTTTCGAAGTTTAAGGTGGGTGTGAGAAAGTATTTAAACATAGGAATGGGCTCAGCGAAACCAGTATTATTTTTAATGTTTCTACATACATACATACATACAATCACGCCTATGTTCCCAAACGGGTTAGGCAGAGCATACGGAGCGTGACATAGACAAAACGATGACTATTTCACGTTTTGTAGCCACTTCTAGCAAAATATTTTTTAGGTTTTGAGGTGGCAGGTACAATAGTGACAGTGAAATGTGTCTAGTCTGTGAGAAAAATGTTTGGGAACCCTTTGCTTTAGATGGAGCAATATGGTCCTTAGCAGCAAAAACCGGGGTCCCTTTTTTACGCGACCGCCAAGGGAAGATGGTTTCACTGATGTTACTTATGTATAATTTATGTAACTTATGTGTCTAAGTCCCCGGCGTCTAAGTTGGCAATATTTTACGTTTTTCCATGGTTCGTGGTCTCCACTCGAGCACTTTAAGACCTCATCGGTCATTTGCTCTGCGTGCTGTGACCTGTCCATTGCCACTCCAACTTGTTAATCCAATGGGCTTTAACGGTGACTTTAGTTCCTCTACAGATCTCCTCAACTAACTTGTATTCATGAAATTAATGCATGTATTATGAAAATCCCAACGCTAATTTAATCACATCAACAGCGAACAAGTTGAGGATAAAAAAATCCAACTAATTAACTGACTTTTGAGAAGATGCAGTCTCAAAAGCAAAATCAAAATAAAGGCTGGATTTTTTATCACACGACATCAATTTCATAAAACATGCCTAAGTTTCAAGGTTCTCTTTAAAGGTCGCTAGATCCAATCTAGATCTTTCCTATTGACATAAGATACTAGACCTAGCAACAAATCTTGGGCTGGCCCTGACACAGGCTCGATTTGTTTCCCCCAGGGACCCCTAAATCGTTTGGGCAAATGAGGGTACTAAACAATGCAAGAAACCTAACGTCCTTGCATTAGGACGTAGAAACGGAACTGTAATTTAAGATTTTGTATATTGGTTTTCTGTGAGGATTTGGAATAATTCTTCTCCATTTCTTCCGTGGATGCTGTAGGGACTGAGAAAATAGGTTAAAGTATATTTTAGGCGACAGGTTAGCAACCTGTCACTATAGTACCTCTTATAAAACCTAATGAGCTTGAAGTGGCAACTGGGCACTAAATATTCAGGGCGTCTATGTAGCATTTCGTGTGCTCTGCCTACTCAATTTAGGAATAGACGCGTGATGTAAGTATAATCTATGTGCCGGCTAGATTTCGTGAAATGTGTACGGCAAGCTGGTAATGTTAGAAAGAGAGCAAATTTTTTACGCTTTAAACATAGTTGAATCTATACTTCTATACTAATATTATAAAGAGGAAAGATTTGTTTATATTTTTGTATGTTTGTAGTGAATAGGCTCAAAAAGTACTGGGCCGATTAAAAAAATGTTTCACTATTAGAACGCTACATTCTTCCGAATTGGCATAGGCTACGTTTCATTTTGCAAACAATTAGAGATCCTTGGTAATCGTCAATAATGTAACCAAGGGTGTAAAAATCCGTAATATTTTAGTATCAGCATTGCACCCGTGCGAAGCCGGGGCGGGTCGCTAGTGAGGTATAAGAATGACAAGTTGCTAGACTGAAGCCTGAGTCATTACATAAGACACACACGGAGGAAATAGAGAGGTACTATTAAACGACACTTCACAAAAAATTTGCTGTGTTTCAAAAACGATGATTATTTTTATGACGTCTCCGCTCCTCTTCAGTGGATGCAATTCTATTGGTGGATTTCTATCTCGCTCACTGCTCTGAGCGTCTAGTGTGTTCAAATCGATGGTGCAGTCGTTAACGAATTCGTTTGCGTGTCATCGCGGAATTGTATGTAAACAGTGACAGCGCCGCCAGCGGAATGTTTGCACAACTGCCGCGGTCGAGACGTCTCCATTCAATTCCGCGATAACTCGCAAACGAATTCGTTAACGAATTCATCATCGTTTTCATTACACTAGACGCTCTGTTGTCTCGGTTTGTTCCAGTGGACAGGCAGCCTAAAATTTACATAGTTCACAGTTCATAATTACGATAGTAAACGCTAATATTGCAGCAAATCAGGGTAGCATTTGCTTCTCGAAAAGACGATGACAACCTTTAACAGCTTGAGATACAGGGCCGGTGACCCTCGGAAGGAAACTCTCGTTCTACTTGATTGGCTCACCAAAGGCAGCTTGGCACTGAGGATAGAAAACTAGAGAGAAGAACTTGGTCAATGTGCCATAAAGACTAAGAATTGATTTAACAAAACGAGAATAAATAGTCTTGGAATGAGTAATACTTACCAGCATTTTCAATTGAAAAATTTAGTTACTTGTGAGTAAAAAATTATTTGATTTTGTTTCGATACTAACTTAGTCTCATTTGGTTCAATCCCACCTTGCTCCACTTGCTACGACCCTCACATACCTGTTTTGCTTCGTCCCCATTCATTAACCTCGTCATACAAGCTCATCGGTTCCAGGTACCGAACTTGACCTGTATCTAAACGTCACAGAACGTCCGTCTAAAGCAAGTCACGGAGTAAGCAGATACGGTCAAATTGTATCTGCGTATAAATGCCATATTCTCACACCTGTATTCCCAAGAAGGGTAGGCAGAGCACATGAATTCGAAAATCCAGTGCCACGTTTAGCAATTTCAGGGCTACTAGATGGTTAAACGTGATATTGTAGTGACAGGTTGCTAGCCCATCGCCCACAATAAACTAACCCTTTCCCAGAGTCGACTCTTACGACACCCACGGGAAGAAAGGGGGAGGTGCTATTCTAGCCCGGCACCACACGGGGGTATAAATGCCATCTTTCCATAATTATTATGTCGGTGCTAACAGATACTTGACTGTAAAATACGAGTTATCTGCGCTATGTGCGTTAGTTCATTGAATAGTATAGGGAGCGATATTGACAGATATCCGTTCAGATACAGATATCTTGTCGTATCAGCTTACTGTGTGACACGCTTAGGTCTCCCCCAACAAACTCATCCACACTTCCCGAATTGAGTAGGTTAGGTTTTCTATAAATGGCATCTCCGCAATTTCTGCTCGTGCATTCATCACGCCGCAGTAATTCGACCGGCGCGAGACGCGGGAACATTTTTAGATAATGCCTTTAGGAAACCTAATTTAGGAAATCGTTGAGTTTATCGGTTGTTTTATGAAGTGCTTTTGCTTGTTGAGATTTTACTTCAGTAAGCACGTGGGCTTATTGCATTAAGTGCCGAATTTAAGATAAGTTTAACGTCCGGATGCTCGACACCTTAACAAAAAATGTTTCTTTGGCTATATCATATTTGTTTTATTTATACATCTCCATAAAACCGTTGTAGTTATTTTTAAGATGAAACTAGTAGGCTAAGCGCGCATAAAGCCCGTCACAGACTACGCATATACGATAATAATTTTATCTGCGTATAAATGCCATTTTTCCATATGTCGGTGTCAACAGATAGGTACTTGACTGCGCTGTGTGTGCTAGCTCATTGAATTGTATAGGGAGCGACATTGACAGATATCTGTTCAGTAACAGATATCTTATAGTATCTGATTAGTGATTAGTGTGCGACACGCTTAACAATTTAATTTTTCCACATGTTTTTATAAAAGCGCTGTTGCTGACATAAACTCCTACGTTGCATTTCTGCGACAAAATTATCGCATAACAAAAAACTAAGATGCGCCATCCGAGTTTTAAAGTGCTAGAGAGAAAGAACAACGGAAATCTGGCAACTTAATGCAGTTAAGTCTAATACTATGTAGTTAGTTGGAGTTGTGTTACCAGCAAAAAATAGTGACATGTTACTATTGTTACATTAAAACTAATGCTTTGTTAGCATACATACATTAGGTCTATGTGAAAAACTTAAGCAACTCACCTGTAGTATGTGTTTAATGTGTGCAAGTAGACGTTCTATATATATAATATCGTATGGTTTGCAAACTCATTACCTGCTTGTCTTTCAAGTTTGATTATTACTGTCCGCTTATGATTGACATGACTGTCACGATAAAATATAAACAGTAGTCAATATCAAGTATTAAGTAACTGTTTTCGTATTTTTACGTCGTTCATTGCAAACTGTACACAACTACGTACAACAGGTGACTTACCTACTTAAAATTTTCACCTATACGTACAGTCGCGAACCGGGATTGTTGAGCCACTTACCAATGTTCGTAACTTGGTCGTATAATTCTAATCCAATAGCTAACATCTAGTCGGTCACATCGGTCATTGATTACACGTCTAAATTCCGAAGTGGCTAGTGGCTCAACAATCCCGGTTCGTGACTGTACCTAATATAGAGTTCTGTTAAGCAGAAGTCAACTGATATTGCTCCCTATACAAATAGCAGACGCCTTAAAAACCAATTGAGTCTAGGAGCCAGCGTAGCGGAACTACTGAAAATGCAACGTATCGATTACCAATAGTCTAGGACTAGGGAAAGTAGTTTGAAGCAGGCCCAGGTGGGAATTTGGACTTTCATTTGTTTTACTGTGTGATTTCAGATTTAGAATAGCACACACAACACACACACACATAATTATAATCAAGCCTCTATTCCCAAAATGGGTAGGCAGAGTAGGTACTTAAAACGCTTCATAGACGAAACTATGACTATTTCACGTTTAGTGGCCACTATTTTTTAGGTTCCCCGTGTGGCGCCGGGTTAGAATAGTACCTACCCCTTTCTTCCCGTGGGCGTCGTTAGAGTCGACTCTGGGAAAGGGTTGGTGTATTGTGGGCGATGGGCTAGCAACCTGTCACTACAAAATATCACGTTTAACCATCTGGATACCCTGAATTTGCTAAACGTGGCACTGGATTTTTGAATTCATGTGCTCTGCCTACCCCTCATGGGAATACAGGCGTGAGAATATGTATGTATGTAAGTATAATAGTGACTGGTTGCTAGCCTGATACGATGTGTTGATACTTAAAACTAGCATGCCTATTGCTAGCAAATGTGAATTACTCATAAGCATGCTCGTATTGAGCATACGTAATAGCAGGCTCTTTAGCATGTTATTTTAGAGCATAGTGTAACAGTAGCTTTAGTCTTTCAGAGGCTATTCAGGACACTGAGTCGTAGGCACAGTGTTAGGTAAGCACAAGCTTAGAAATAAATGACTCAAGTGTATGTACTTCGCGTGCCAAAAGGGAGAGCAATGCTCCTCATTTGACGCGATTTCATTTAGTTTTGTACCACTTAGATTAGGTTTAACTGCCTAGAGACAATACTAACTTGATTAAGGCGGCTTCACCTTTGAATTGGTTTCACTCGGACTGTCAATTCCCATTGCTAAAGCGCTTATGTGACGTCACAGTAGGTAGAAAAAAAGTGGCACGCTTGGTTTCATACAAATACAGGTATCTATTTTGATATAAGTTTGTGTAGGTAAGGGTAAGTAGATTGACAGCAATGAAAAACAGTTTATTTTTTTACATTTATTTAAATACAATAGGTTTTGTTTTGTCAGGTAATTAGGTAAATTCAAGCCACAAGAACAGTTCATACGGCAGATATTTGAATTACTGTCGTATGAATAGTTTTTAATGAAACGCTTCTGACTAGTTCACACAGGTTATTGATAATATTTATACAGTAAGATACATTTATAATTAATAACGAATCAAAACTGCGCCTGATATCATTTTATTATTTAGATCATATTTTTTATGTCTAAATAAAAACATGGTTATAAGTCATTGGTATTTTAATATAGACAAGCACAAACATTACGCCTGTATCTCTAAAGGAAGTAGGCAGAGTACAAGAAAAATATGCGTTTCGAACCACTTTTGTCAATTTTAGTTTTCAAGTAAGATAAAAATAAGCCTACTCTACACTATTCGTGAGGTTCCTCGGCGAAGTACTCTAGAAACCTTCCCTAAAGTCCGAAGCGAAGCTACACACTCGTTCAACTTCGTGATGAGCCGATTCAAGATTTTTGACTCGGACGCAAAAACCGACAACAAATGGAAGTCGCCCGAGGCGAGGCGAAGTTTCACGAGGAAAGCCGAAGTGCCTATCTATAGTATTCGGCTGACTTCGTTTAATTTCGCGAGGAGAGTGGAGGAAGCAGTCCCAATGACAGGTTAGGGTCTCCCCACATTAGTCGACGCCTTTTCGGCAAAACGCGGATAGAAAAACCAATAAGAGCGAACAAGACGTCAATTGGCTCGGCCCGCTCGGCCGAGAATGGCTGCATGGAATGACGTCTTGTTAGCCCTTATTGCGTTGACATAAAGCTTTTTCTACCCGCGTTTTGCCGAAAAGGCGTCGACTGGTTTGGTGAGACCCTAACTAGCCCATCTTCTATAACATACATTCGTCCTTCACACTTTGTGGCTGTCGTTAGAGTCAATGCATGTTTCATGCGGCAGGTTAGATACTCGTCACTTTTACACCTTGTTCATTTATTATCAAATTAAAATGTTAAAATTTGCTAAGTGACAAAACAGTCGTGGTTTCCGTCTATGTAAAGCTTGATGTGCTCTGTCTCACTCACTCAGAAATGCAGTTGTATTGTTTACGTATTCATGTAACTAATAAAACATCCAATTTACTATAATCAATGGTGTTAGGCACAGTTTTGGTTCTGTCGTTAGAAACTCGAGGCCAAAACATCGGTTTGAATTTTGACCAAATATTTACTGCTTTTGGTCGAAAAATGGCCTGTATAATTAGATTTGTAATTACCGCTTCAGATTCTAGTTTTACAGTATCTTTGATTAACAAAATTGCACTCTGTACCTAGTGTTATTCCGTAACGTAAGAAATTAAACTCGTTGATGAGCTTGACGTCAAGGTTTTTTTTGCCATAATATTGTAAGGAAAGTTAGCTACTTCGACGTTAAGTTCGGCAACGATTTTAATCAGTTTTACATCATTCAATCGTTTACTTACATTAGTCATGTCTTTTCCCCGACGGGATAAATAGAGACAAATAGTTCGACTGATATTTGAGGGTTCTATTATTTTATAATTTAGTTATTCTTTCCACAGGGTATAATTCAAAAGTCCACTTTAAGATACAAACTAGTGGGTACAGTCAGGAACACTGCTAACTTTTATTTATAAACTTTTTATTATTTTTTTCCAATTTTTAAAAAACAGATCAGTAATTTAGTTTAATGTGTCTACGATATTATAATTATAACAGCAGATCCCGAAATTCAATCTAGAAATAGGAAAATTGCAAAATGTATGTCATTGTCCTATCTGAAGTAGGTAAACTATCAATAGATTAAGTATTGGGACGCACCGTTAGTGTTTAAAAGTAAGAACAGATGCATCATTGTTATGTATTATAAGTATCACACTTGTATCTTTTTAACGATTTTTCAGTTGTTTTTAGCTTTTTACAAATTTTCTGTATTTTTCTGACAGTGATCATAAATATTCGCAACAATCAAGCGGTAATTACAAATATCTTTGTTATCAATAAACTACTTAATATTCAACATAACTCCGTTTAAAACACGATTAGGAACACCTAGTTTTCAACTTAATCAGACCCAAAGATATTAAGTAATTGAGATTCATTAACGATTTTGGGCCTGACTGTACCTATGTATACAATGTAAGACAAGCTGTCAAAATAATCTATTCTTTTGTGCACGTTTTCCATTAGTATTGTAATCCATAAAGAATTATTCATTCGATCTTACTTTCTATGAAAAAAAATATGACAGCTTAAGTAAAGTTGCGAACAAAAATTAGTACATCGTTTAACAATTCTGTTTAGTGAAACGCATTTTTATTTTTGATGGTACCTTTTAAATTTTAATAATTTTAACTTACCTTGAAATATAAAAACAATGAAAGAAGTAAATCTTCTAAAGAACCAAAAATTAGGCAACTTGCATAATAGAGGCTACTAAGTATAATGAAGTACATGACGTTTATTTGCTACAAATGGAATCTCAGGATGGGACATTATTCTCTAATGCAACGTTGCTTAGAATCTAGAGTTCAAAATGACAACTAATACGACATTTTGACAGAACAATGACTAGGATAAGTCTGTTTCAACAACGCAAAAAAGTTCGTCTCTCCAGGCAGATGTTATAGGGACCGAAGTCCATAGAGAGAAAGTTGGAAGTTGTATTTATGCAACCGATCGTTTGCGCCATGTAGGACCACCATTATTTTGATAGTTATGTAAATGACGTTTATAGGAGAAGTTTGTTTATTCGACGATAGGTGGCGCTGTTACGCAAATTTATATATCAGATATTGGCCTGAGGGTGGTGAAACCACAGATTTATATCGAACTAGATGACTCAAGTGTATGTACTTTGCGTGCCAAAAGGAAGAGCAATGCTCCTCTTTTGACGCGATTTTATTTAGTTTTATAACGCTTAGATTAGGTTTAACTGCCTAGAGACAAGATAACTTGAATAAGGCGGCATCATCTTTGAATGGGTTTCACTCGGACTGCCAATTCCTATCACTAAAGAGCTAATGTGACGATACCTAGTATACCTACCGTTGAGAAAAAGTGACACGCTTGGTTTTCATACAAATGCAGGAACTCGCGGTATCTAGTTCGATATAAGTCTGTGGGTGAAACAGACTTTTAGAGAATACGTAATGTCTTTTTTGATGATTTCGGCAAATGACTTAACAGCGACGACTTTTCGTGTGATAAGTTTTTGAAGAGACGTTTTGCGTCATGGAACGACGCGAGACAAAATTCTGTCTCTAGTCATCAAATTAGATGTTTTCATAGACAAACGCGATCAAGTTTTTTTTACTATTATCAAATTTGAAAAAGGTACAAATCCGCGCGTAAAAATCCATAAATACATAAAAAGTCGTTGTCTATGTCCGTAAACTATGCAAATATCCACTTAAAAAAATCTAAACGTTGTAAAAAATCGTAAACAAGGAGGTAATAATTCATTGATATGTTGAAACAGAGAATTGATTGAATTTCGTAAAGTTACAGTATAATAATAAAATATTTACATTACAATTACATTGTATGTTCACCAGAATTGCTTTTTCTTTACGAAATATTCGTAATTTGACAGAATATTGCAAGTAAGTACAACTGATTCGATTACGATTAATGCAAAAGTGTATTTTTTTTAATTTTTAGGGCGATTCAACTAAGCGGGAGTAAATTTTTTTTTAATTAGTCATTCTTTACTCGCAAGTAAATTAAATTACTGGATTCAACAATTTTTTTGGTTTATATAACTAACTGACTAGTAGTATAATAAAGTTTAAATTAAGAGAATAAAAAAAATATCACAGTTTCATCGTAATCGAATCAATCAACGTTCCTAAAAAGCTTTAATTTCTAATTAAAACTCTATAATGGCCTCACACTGTTTAAAACATTGAATTACTCTACATTATTATACATATTTTATTGTACATTTTCTACATAGTCATAGTAATCAAATCACTATACTACAAGCTGTCGCATCGCGCAGTGTGGCCTAGTCGACAACTACAATATTATGTTACATGTGACTTCCGAAGAAATAACTTTGTTATAACTATAAAAACATCAAACTATTACATTAATATTATAAATTTCCAACCTTTACTAAGGAACAGTTTCCTCTACGATTATACAAATTATCACTATAATTATATCAAACTCTTATATATATTTATTACAGTTTATATTTATTCAGGTATCTCACATGATTACCGTAGACAATGTTATAATGAACTACATCTAACACCAAACACCGCAAATAAGGTACAGCATTATTATACAGAAATGCGTGGACTCAAAAATAAAAATAAACATACTACAATTATTGTTCATATAATATTTACAACTTTAATATAAAAGTGAGATGTATTTTATGTATAAATATAAAATATTTCTTTATATAAAATGTCGTTTCTCTTATACTTTTTTGTTTCTCATTCATTCACATCAAAATGATAATTTTCCAGGTGGCGGTGGAAATTATGCAACAAATAGGTACTTTTTTTTTACTATTTTGCGATTTTTTTTTGTTTTGTTTATGTACAAATAAGCGCGTGGTCCGACAACTGTTTAAATCATTTATAACTCCTTTATTCATTTATAGTTTCAAAAAAATGAAACAATGAAACACTTTCGGCCCTACAGACCAAACATCCTCCAGCTCCAACTAGCCCCTTTTTTTTGGACCCGCCTACTTCACCTGAT
>BHDV01002045.1:48726-128806 GCA_005406045.1 Adoxophyes honmai | reverse complement strand
TTAGAAGTTATTTTACAGTGTTTTATTCATGTAGTTCTTTCGCATTTCGTACCACACGTACTAATTAAGGTGACCCTTACGTAATGCTAATATCTGCATAATGCAATGTGCTTGCTCTTGCTAAAATATTGGTGAATTTAGTAGGTTTTTCGATATTAGTGAAACGATAGTAAATGCCAATGTCAAATACTACGACTGGACACTAAGCATGGGTAGTACATTGCCGGCTCGATTTATTTTGTTAGGCAACATGAAAAAAAATTTTTTTCATTTTAATTAATTAAAATCATTTGGGATTAATTACTGATACGTTAAATAGCCTACATTTTAATTTTTTGCTTTAGTTACAGGCCCCACCCTGTATATAAATGTGAAAGTGTGTTTGTTTGTTTGTCCGTATTTCACGGTTAAACGGAGCGATGGATTGACGTGATTTTTTAGGTAGAGATAGTTTAGGGCATGGAGAGTGACATAGGCTCTTCAAAACCCCCCATTTCTCTAAAGTGAGGGGTGGAAGTTTTCAATGTAAAGAGCTATAAATTGGTATGTGTGATACCCCGAATTTAACACGAGCGGAGCCGCGGGCAAAAGCTAGTAATAATATAGTTGCTCCTATACCTCAAAATTCCTATTAAACAAAGCTTTGTCGTGTAGCAAATATTATTTTGATTACGTAAACCAAGATTAAATTAGAGAAACAATACTGTAACGTTAATAATTATGCTATCAACGCGGAGTAGGTTATTGTTACATGTTATTAATTTAATTAGTATTGATGTTTACATGAAGTATATATATTCTGTTGGGTTTGGAAAAACGTTGATCTCCATTTCACCCGCGGATGTCGTAAAGATTAAAGTATTTTGTAAGCAACTGGCTAGCAACCTATCTCTGTTACATGGAACGTAGCCTCAAATCGCAAATAATATTTTTGGATTCGTTTCTGTGTATCTTTGTTTGCTTTATTTTTTATATTCAGAAGCAAACTTTAATACATCGTTAATTTTCGATAGTGGAGACACAGCACTTTTTTGGAATTGCAACATAGGTACAGACAATACCAGCAACGTCATTTTAGTATCGACATTTAAAAAAAAAAACAGATCATATCGCCTTACTTTAGGTATACAGGTGTATGTTAAGTGTTAAGCTAGGACATCCACTCGTAGTCCTAGGCCTACCCAAAGGTGTCAAACCCACGACCCTCCGCATGAGAGGCCACAGGTCAAACCCACAGGTTTCACTTCGCAAGCCAAAACAGTGACCCCGCAACTGCATCGCCTTGAGCTGTCAACGAATTTGTTTTGATAGTATAAAAGTACACCTAATTAGTTTCAATTAATCAAGTATCAAGGTTGAATAATCATGTGACAAAATCGTATGTTTTATGTCGTAAACATGTCGTCGTCTTCCTCCTTTCTGTGCCATTATTAAGCATTTACAATCAAATTATGATATCACCTTTACCGTGATAAATAATATCACAATTTATCAAGTTATTAACCTACCTTTTTAGTCATCAGTGGCCCAATTTCACGCCATTGCAACTGCATTTTCATTACAACTAATTACAGTGTCCAACTTTATGATAATTTAATTCTGTGACATTATTGAGATGCATAAACATCCCGTGACATAAAGTCACGATTTTATGCGGCGTTGAATTATGTATTCGCGGGTGTGTGTTTCTACTGATAAATTGAATGATAAACTTAATATTTTTAATTGAAATAATTGCACACGATAAATATTGAAATAAAAATGGTTATAATTATTTTCTTTTCAATCATGGTTTATCTTTTGTAGTTCCCTATGTTTCTGATATTTAAAAGATAAAAAAATATACTGGTGAGTTTAACGCACTACGTTTGTTTATTTCAAGATCTAATGAGTTAATTATAATCCATTCGGTACTGTATTAGCCTTCTATTTTGTCCAAAAAAGCTTTGAGGCTACGAATGTCACAAGCAGAAAAACACTGGACATAAACACGCTATTTCATTTGTGATATAAAATATTGTTAAAAAGAAAAATGAAATCACACAATAAACGTAAAAACTGTAAAATCACCCGCTACACTTTAGCATGTTCATAAAATTAATGTATTTACTTAATAACACCCTTCGACACTTCACAAGACGATAATTAGCCTAAATCCAGTTTTGGCCAAAATTCATCGATCAATGTAGACCAGTTCTTTGATATAAAAAGACGTAATTTCCATGACTTTTGTATACAGATAAGCCCTTTTTATTAAAACAGTGTGGTTGTAAAGTCCAATCCGTCATTTTAAAGTCGGCATCGTTTAAAGAAATGAAATACATTTTTTACAACGCAAATACTGCGTCAGACAAGAAATTATCACGTAACATTTTGGACGCAGAGTTCGAGGAATAAAGTGCAATTTACAGATAACATTGACACTGAGTGAAATTTGGAATTAATTCACACTATTTGTAATTTTTGGCGTCAAAATCCGTCAGACGCTTTTAAAATTATTTTAAAGAGTATCTTAAAAAGACGTACGTCCACTTTGCATCACGCTCAAATTTTAACCTTATCGTTATTTCGATAAGATTTTTACTGTGTTGAAGGATTTCAAGTACAGTTTTGAGGTGATTTGTCATTCACTACGGACATGACATTGACATCGAATCAGATAATTGATGATTTTGAAAGATATAATGAGTCCTACGCACGCGATAGGTAAATAATAATGGTATAATTCAGGTTTTCAACTGAAATTACGAGTGCGTTACCCAATAACTTTGAAACAAAAACATTTAGTAGATTATATAAAAACTTACATTAAGCAATGGTAGTTAATGACGTGTTGTGTCGAGTTTAGAATAATACCTGCCCAATTCTTCCGTGTATGCCGTAAGAGGCAATTGAAGAAATGATGGGCTAGCAATTTGTCACTATAGCACCTCTTAACATAATTTTTTATGATACGTTTTAGTAATGAAAAAAATCGACCCTCAAAATAGACTTTAACTCTCATCACCAAAAAATAGTATACAAAGGTCAATCACCTCCACTAGAAACACTACGTTTTATCCTATAAATAGTATAAAAACTGTCCTTGAATGGTAGAAAATAACTGTTTTGCGGCAGAGTAGCCTAATGGCAGATTGTATCGAAAGCTCTTGAGCCTACGCCTTGTTTCACTATCTGTTGGCTTAAGACACGAGATATATAGGCATATGTTATGAGAGATAAAGTTAGACAAGTTTAGTGGGTGTTCACTGAAGTGAATGAAGTCAGGAGGTGGATTCTTGAATAATAGTCTAAATAAAATTATGCATTCCAAGGGGATCCCGTATTTTTATAGTTCAATGTTATTCGGTATTTTATATCGAAGTTGTTGATTAAAAAGTAAAAAAAATCATATGAGAAATTTTCTAAATCGGTTTCATCAGAAATTACGTAAGAGCAGTTCTATTTACATCATTATAGAACATAAACAATGTTTGTATGAATATTAAAAGGTCCCTTAGGCCGCATAAATTAGAACGCCAAGGTTCCATCTGTTAAACAATCGTTCAGTTTCTTAAATTAATTGGATAATAGTAAATCCATGGAAGCAATTGATTCCTGAACCACTATAGAACCTATTTACAGTGATCGTCATAGTGACATTGCGTTTGTCGACAAAGGAAATCTTTATGTCGTTTAATGAGACAAAGTTCTGCGAAAGGTCAAAAATAAATTGAGAATCTTTTTATTTTGTACCCATAATTTTCATTCCCACCCTTATTCATTTGGGCAAACTAAAATTCAAATTTTATGTCTTTAGCCTTCTTTGACCGATTTTATAAAGTAATCATTATAATATAAAATATAATACACTACAGAATACAGTTTTCTTATTGTAGGCCGTTGGTTTTTGTGCCCGAACATAATAGTAGGAACATTATGATATGGATGTCGATAAAGTAATAACATAATGTCCTCAACTTCATACATAAGTTAAAAACCGTGTAAACTGCCGTATTATCAGCACATAAACAATATAAGGCCGTTAAAATCTCAATACAATCGTGAGCAATTCATACTCATTACCATACAATTTATCATTACAAACGAAAACAATTCTTACACCGCCGCAACAGAGTCGAAATAATTACACAAGCAATCAACCTTAAAAACGGCAACACAACTTTACAACTACTCCAAGAGATTATCAACTCTATTCTAAAGTCATACAACTCTCTGGAACCGGTTTTAAAATATTGGTACTTTTCACATTACCATTATGACTTATGCACTTGTAGCACTCGAAAGTATATCCTAATGTTTAGAGATAAGGTTGTATGTAGAGATGAAATTAAAATTGCGTACAGTTAAGGCTACTGCATGGTGTTTGATTAATATTGTGAGATGGTAATAAAAGGTCAAGATAGCTTCAATTGATTTATTGTAAGTGATGTAGTTATTAACTTAACAGAACCTCACTTAATAATGTTAGGTAAGCCGTTGCAGTTAAGGTTATTTAGTACAGTCAAGGAATTTTATTTCTATTATACTACCTCCTCCATCTGTTTTCAAACCTAAAAATATGGTAGAAATGGCTGCGAAGCGTGAAGTCATAATTATGGTTTTGCCTATGTCACCTTCCGTGTGCCCTGCCTACACCATTTGGAATCATAGGCGTAGCTGTATGTCTGTGTGTACGTAAGGATTAACAAGCATTTTTCAATCAACCTGATGCTACACTTTGCAATTAAATTTTTCTGTGATGCTTTTATTTACTCAACTTAAAATATCCAATTAAAAAAAAGACAAGTAGTGCAACACTTTAAAATAAACAAAAAAGAAACTCATAATTTTAAAATCCCTGACTTAGAAAAGTAAACTTATTCAAACTTGCCAGGAGTACATTTTTGTCCGCCATCCCGTTCTAATCAAAAGTTAGATCAGTTCGGAATAAGTTATAGGCCAACGACCTCACTGCTTCCTTCGACACTCGTATACAATGTATACTATGTGAGAATTGTTTGTTTTTTATCTATTTATAATTTTATAACTATTTTTAAACTTTAAATTGACACTTCCGTAGTTGTTATGTTTTTGTAATGTGTTTTTGACTCTTTGCAAATTAGATTGAAGATTTTGGAAGTAAACAAGTTTTAATTTATTTTTATGATTATTTTGACATCTAATTGTTAGGTTCGGTCAAAGTGTGACTTCATTCAGTTAAAAATAACTACCTGCCTTATACATAATATTATATAATTATAGATAAATATAAACATCATGCCTGTATGATGATAATGAGCTAGCAGAGCACTCAATAAGTCTACGTATGTTTCTCGTTAGTCGCCACTGTCAGCACAGTAAGTACCTAAGTAAGTAAGTAAGTACAAAAATACAAAATACAAAAAAAAACTCATATACAAATGAAATGGCGAAGTTCAAAGGCGGACTTATCCCTTAAGGGATCACTTACAGCTAACCTTTGAGAGTCAGAGAGGAAACTTGATAATTGACACCGACAAAACAGAAAGGCTATATTGAGCACAGTTTTAGGTTTATTGTCTATTAGAATGAAAATGAATACGATAATTACTATTACTGGTATTTCCTTACGTACCGGCATAATTTGAGAATAACTTAGGGAACTAAACTCAATATTTTCTTAAAACTGTCTGACGAAAGCAGCGTAGAAATAGTAAAAAAAATCTGAGAATACTTCGCCAACAGTCCCCCGCTAAATATAGAAACCGTACACGAAACTAAACAACCACCACTATTACCCCAAAATAGACAATGAAACTTTAATTAAAACAAAAGGGAAATCGGAAAACTAAAATGGCAGGATGTCCCCCGGGCTTTGTGTACTAATTAATAGTTCACATCCTTTCAATGCTAACGAACTCAATTAAATGGAAAGGCTAATGGATTTTGGTGACAAAATAACAATACAAAGATATGAAAATACTTTCACTAGAGAGAAGGGGACGGATGGTAGGCGTTGGTAGAGTTGATTTCGATCCCTACTGGATTGTTGTGCTCATGCAAGGTAGTTTAAACAGCTAGTAAAGCTATTAAAAATGAGTATTCCAGGTTTCGCAGCCACTTTTAACATGAGTTTAGGTTTTAAATGAAAGAGGTAATAATAGTTAACTTTATTTGGACAATAATTAATTAGTCATTCCTTGGTATGGGTACCTACTTTATTTGGCCTTTAGGAAAATACGTAAAATATTAAAATAAACAAATTGTGTAAAGTCAATTTATCTACTGATCTACAGTAAAAAGGATAAACGCCAAGCTTTGCATTACTTGACAAAGGAAATTATTACTACATTCATTATGATAACATTCTACGCCATATCAGAATCCGATTGCTCCGATAACTTTGGTATCTAGTTATCCCAATCTGTATACAATAATTATTGTTCCCTGACCTTTCCATCTCACTGTTAGCACATAACTAGCTTTGTTCGAAACCTGGTTAAACTCTTCAAGGGCGATGACTCAAATGATCCGTATTGTTGTGGATGATTACGTATTCTGTATAAAATTGTTAAAATTTGAATCTTTAAAGCAGTTGGGCTTGTTTTTTAAATGTTCCGAATATACTGAAGTATAACAGATACAATCACGTCTTTATATCGAGATTAGATCGACATGTTTCGGGCCAAGTCGTGACACATCATCTGCAACGCGCCACGGAAGCGGATAGACGCGCACACAGTGATGATGGTCACCAATTCGCGCAAACAGAGCGATGGCGCGTAGTGCGTTTACCAGCAGTAGCCGCCGCGGCTCCTAGATGAAGGGCTAATGCCCGAAACTTGTCGAGTTATACGTATTTTTCAAGACGAGTCTCACGGTAGTTAATTGTTCAATGTCATCAATTTTTGGTTCCATTCCTTTACTTTGATAAATCTTCTTTGTTGGCATCTACATTGCTGCAGGTCTGAAATGCTGGCTTATCATGTGATTCTGTCTTTAATAAAAGAAAATGTGTTATTTTTTTTCTCCTTGCAAGTTCTATAATTTAGGTGACTTCTCAGTTGTGAATTGTTTTGAAACACGAAAAAATATTTAACGAAAAACACTAACGAATCAAACGAAAGGATTCTAACGAGCAGTCTTTGTATTCTGATTGCTATCTTTCCCAAAAATGCTGCACTTGGTGAGACGCACAATGTGTGAATTTTTAAGTAATAATAGCTTTTGTGAGATCATTCAGTCTCAAATTCTATTACATTACTTTTTTTGCATTCACGAGCTTTTTAACAAGATCCGTGGGTCATAAAAGTCATAGGGTTAATGTAACTCAAATTTGACCAGTTTTTGTTATTTGAGGTCAAAATCCATGGGACGATTTACTTTATTTGTATGACCATGTGGGTCAATTTAATTTCTATGTAAGACCAACTCTGTGAGTCGGTTCGCTTTATCCTCTTTAATTAAGACAACCGTATTGTTTTTCAAATATTGTCTTAGCCTTTTGTGCTTTTTATATCTATGCTATATTTTTTAAGTTAAGGTAAACGTCCCTGTGCTCGACACTGACCCAATACTTGACACTTGCAACCTTATAATGTCATAGTAAGACAGGTGACAGATGGGTGTCATCTACTGGCCGTTGAGGCGTCGAGCATTGGTACTTTTACCTTACCTACTATAGTTAGAAGCACGAAAGAAAAATCGCCAAAAAATAGTCAAGGAGGTGGTTCATCTGCTACACTATAATCTTGAGCAGACAAAATCATGAGCAGAAGCTAGTTAGGTATAACTGGATATCTTATTAGGCAACCTAGGTCGTCAAGATATAATTCTGTTATAATAGTTAGCCCCAAGAGGGTGAAGGACAATCAGGCTCAGACAGGCTTTGCTATCGCGACAGATTATCTATCTGCAAGTCTAGTGCGTTCAAAACGACCATGCAGTTGATAACGATTTCGTTTGCGAGTTAACGTGGAATTGTACGGAGATGTGTCGACCGTGACAGTTGTGCAAACGTTCCGCTGCCGGCGCTGTCTCACTTTCCATACAATTTTGCGATTACTCGCAAACGAAATCGTTATCGACTGCATGATCGTTTTGAACGGTTTGAACGGGTACGCAACTGAACGGTCAATAGGTTGCCGAAGCTTTAATGCTTGTTACCGATTAAGATTGATATCGGGAAGACTTTTAAAGTTAACTGTCGCCATGTTGCCGCGTTTTTATGTAACTAAGTTCACGAAATTGGTTTGGTAAGGCTGAAAATCGCTAGCTAAATAGTGATCAGGCCTGTTTCAAAAATGGTCAAACGTCAAACTTTTCAGATGACAAAAATGTTTAATAATAGGTGCCTGTAGTATGTGGTGTCGGGGTAGAATGACAGTTCTCCATTTCTTCCGTGGATGTCGTAAGAGGCGATTAAAAAAATAGGTTTACGTATTCTTTAGACGACAGATTAGAAACCTGTTACTATTATAATATTATTATCTCTTCCTTCCGTTTTCAAACCTAATATTATAGAAGTGGCTACGAAGCGTAAAATAATCATGGTTTTTTTCTATGTACGTTTAGTGTGTTCTTCCTACGCCATTTGGGAACAAAGTCGTAGGTACTTAAGTACAAAAGTATTTACCGCCAGTGCACGCCTTTATCATACACACTAAAAAAACATTTTCTAACTCAAATAAAATTGCATTACCCCACCCACACTTCCCACAAACGATAAATTTGCCACCAAAACCCATTATTGGCAGGCGTCTCATTAATACCTCAATTATAATAATATCGTGAGTTTCCAAAAATGATTTCCGACCTGAGGTCAACGCTCCGGACATTCTGCGAGAAAATAAGATCCCCTGAGATTGGTTTAAAAATCTAGACTTGAAGTCTAATTGGGAGGCATAACTCAAGTGAACTCAACAGGGTGGAGGTGCCGGGATAGCCTTATACTTGGAGAATTATTAAAAAAAAATGTTTAGGGCTTTCAAATATTTGTAAAATTTAAGCACGAAAGGTAAACAAAATGAAACAACTGTAGGTACATATTTGATTATTGGGAAACTTATAAAATATTCTAAGCCCGACACCACACGGTAAATTCATTCCATTTCTTCCGTACTCGTCGTAAGAGGCGACTAAGGAATTAGGTTAAAGTATATTTTAGGCGTCAGATTAGCATCCTGCCACATTCTAGGAAGAAGTGGCTGCTACGGAACGTATGCTACCGAAACTTGATATTGTCAATACTTTATTTCATGTGTTCTACCTCTATATACCCCAATTGGGATACGCCCATACGGATGTATGTTTATGGCATGATGTAATACAGGAAAAAACAATGATTTCCCAGAAAATGTTACTTTCGACCGAAAAAAGGAAAATATAAATCACGGTGAAACAGGTAATTGTTGAATACAAATACGATTCAGTTAATAAAATGCATTCAACTGTAAAAAACCGGCAAAATGAACGAAAAAAGGAAAACTTTGGTTTGCGCTCGAGTAGTGAACTATTTCCTCGTTGAAAATAAATTATCAAAATTTAACGATGCGGCAATCGAAGATATAATATTCATATACATACATACATCACGCTTGTATTGAGGTAGGCAGAGCGTACAAAACGCTTCATAGACAAAACCATGACTCTTTCACGTATGACCACTTCTAGCATTATTTTTTTAGGTTCAGAGTTGACAGGTATAATAGTGACAGGTTGCTAGCCTGTCGCATATACCTCAATGTAAATCCCTTATCGCTTATGACATCCACGGAAGAAATGGAGAGATTATTCCTCTACCCAAATTTTTATGAAAACAATGACTCGTCATGCTTTGTTCTATTCATTATTTAGCTTATTTAAATATTCAAAGCCCTGATTTATTTTGGAAGCATTGTGAAAGCTATTGAATGGGCATTGGCTGTCATTACCTTACTGATGAGATTAGAATACGCCCTCGCATTGCTTTGTAATAGAACGAAAATAGACTGCTCTCTCAAATTTGTTCCCACGTCCAATCTTGGCATAAGATCCTTGTTTGGTGTAAATTAAAGCTATATTTGTGGGATAAGTAATATAATAAGTTCCTGTCTGGTGTCGGGATCGAATAACACCCCTCCTGCCGTGGATGTCACCTGTCACCATTTTACCTCTTCCATCTTTGCAAACCTAAAACTATGCTAGAAGTGACTGCGAAACGTGATAATAGTTAGAATAATGGTTTTGTCTATGTCACGCTTCGTGTGCTCTGCCTACCCCAATTGGGAATACAGGCGTGATTGTATGTATGTATGTAGTAACTTGAAACTTAAATTACCGATGAGTTAATACTATGTTGTTGCATATTAACGAAGGTTGAATTGGTAGAAACTATGTTCAAGTTGTATGTAGTTTGCTGCCATGGAAATTGAACTATCGAAAATTTATGATAACAAGATATCCGTAGCATTTTTAGTTTAAAAACACAGTAGAGCTCAATAAAAATGATTACATCGTCAACATACACGCATGAAGTACATTAAAACGTTTCGATTCATTGAACTGCCGTCAGATATCAATTAGAATGTCAAACTTAGCGGTCAGCTAGAACGGACGTGTCATGTTCGATCGGTTGACATGTCAATTTGACAGCTTTTTTCTAGCCAAGGCTCAAAAAATAAACACTTTTACTTGTTATGTCGCAATGGTTTGTGCGATTCGCGAAATTCAAGTACGCGCCCCAATAAATTTAAAAACTGGGGCATTCGTTGATTTTCAACGAGATATAAAAGCTTTGGTTGTTCGTAACTCATCAGTCAGTTTTCGGACACCGTTGCAAGTACGCAAAAATGAAATTCTTAGTGAGTATGCAATGAACTATTGATAAAAATATTGATTATAATAATTAAATGAGCTTAAGAGATTTGTGATATAAAAGTGAAATAATAATTCGCGGACTTTTTCTGCAATCTTGTTTCAATCTATAGCATAATTCGGTTATGCTATTTTATTAGACAAGGATCACATGTATTTATTTTTAACTAAACCTATCTTTTTTTTTTGTAGATTGTTTCCGCCATTTTGGCTTGCGCTACCGCAGCACCTCTGTATGTAGCTCATGAAGTACACGTACCACTTTCAACAAAGACCACGATCACGAAAAGCAACCTAGCCGTCAACCATGGAGGCCACATCATCGCCAGTGCTCCAGTGGTCCATAGTGTACCCGTGATCCATAGTGTACCGGTGGTCCATAGTGTACCAGTAATCCACACTGTACACGCCCCTGTGCACATTCTCCATGCTGAGCCAAAGAAAACCACTATCACCAAGAGCGCTTTATCTGTTAACCATGGTGACACGCATGTGATCCACTCTGTACCAGTTGTCCATGCTGCCCCGGTTCATGTGTTGCACGCGGAACCAAAGAAGACTACAGTAACCAAAAGCAACCTATCGATCAACCATGGCAGCACCCACCTGGTCCATTCCGTACCAGTAGTACACAGTGCTCCAGTTTTATTGCACGCGCCAGTGAAGACCGTTGTTGCCCCAGTGGTACACACTGCGCCAGTCCATGTGGTACATTCTTCTCCAGTTGTCGGAAGAATCGGAGATTCAGCGGTTTCTCACCACAGCTCAACCGTACACAAGACCGAACCCGTTTCGTTGATTGCTGTTCACCATTAATTAATCAATATAATTTACGATTGTTTCTTCTGTTAATGATTGCGAAATAAATGAATATTTGTTGAAAATATTGTACTTAATTATTAAAATATTTCAATTTTATGAAGAATATCCTGTGATCTAAGATGATAATTTAAATGAACAAATAAGCAATTACTTTTTTTAACCACAAGACCATGATCCTATTTTGTTAACTATTTCTATAAAGTAACAGTTTTATTATAAGCTCCTCTACTTTCGTATTTTAAAAACACACGTAATAATGACGCACGTGTCAAATTTACTTTAAGTTAACTTTCTTAAATTTTAGTCAGAACAGAAGTGAGCACTAAGGAGTGCAAAAAACCGTGTATTTGTATCCTCAGGTAGTGAAATCACTATAATTATGATAAGGTCAATGGCAAAGAACCTATTTGTAAAGAATATTTTTTCATAATAAAAACTTCAGTTCTGTAAACGCAAAGCTATGTTAACCAGTTCAATTGCAATTTCGAACTACGACACTCATTTAAACTTTAAACAACATTCAAAGCACGAAAACAAATTTATTTTCTTTCTTCATTAACTGTCGTCTTTGGGCAACTGACAAATAGTGTGAACGAACTTCCTAAGCTACTACTTCTAAGTGCTGAGTTGATCCCACCCTACGGGTGTTAGCACTCAATCTTCCAGATAAAAAGAAAACCTGCCCTTGAAACTCAAAGTTTCACTGGAAACAGCTGAATTCTAACATCAATGGGAACGTTTTATTTGTGACAAGAACTAAGTTGAGGCGAACTGAGAAAAATGGCGCTGGATTTTAAATTGTTTATGCATTACTTTCAAAGCAATGTGGAATGTAATGGAGACTTATTTTTTATTCAAATCGTCACAGCCATTCAAGTTTAGCGCGACTAACGGACAACCATTCAATTGTATTGCATAGATTTATCAGTTTGCGTTCAAGTTTTTTTTATGTCTGGTACCCAAATTCAATTTTAGGTTTGGCTTTACTACTTTATATCAAGTAACTATCATTTTTCTATGTCCTGAAGGCCAAATCGCTTACGTATTAAAGTTTTAGAACATCTATTGTCGTTGTTCTGATTTGATCTAACATTGCAACAAATTAAAAATTTAAGTGATCGAAGTAAATCAAAATGAACCCCATATGGGTAACTCCAAACATCAAACTGACAAATATGTTCACTGGTACGCCTTCGGCATTTATACCTTCATCTGTATTATACCTAACTTGACGAGGGCACCGTCAAAAGCAATTAACACATACGATACGTCGGTTTACAAAGCTTTTACCTTAACAGCGTTACTAAGGCAGGCTGTGTATCTATAGAAAGCCTTTGACACGACGATATTGTGCATTAAATCGGCAATGAAGTTGCGATATATTCTGCCTTTTTGTCACCACCTTAGTTACTAGGTACTCGAAATTAAATGAATGAATGGTATCAAGAAATTAACTTTTACTTTTGAGTATTGTAAGACACATTTTGTATATTATGTGAACGACATGTACTCGCTTCTGCATTGCTTTTAATTTTACAAATTGTGGCGTTTTCCGTCACAATCTTATGACAGTTCCAGCGTTGACAACACATCTGCAATACGTTTGGCACAGCGTGTGTCACAGGTGACCTATGTTACACTAGGTACGTACGCCTTTCTTGTGGCATAAAAACACTCGGTATAATATTATAATTCTTTCTGAGCAACTATCTACTCGCTCCATCATGTGTAGGAATCGCGGTTCTCAATGTCCGGTATACATTTGAGACAAATGATTTGTCTAAGGTTTTCAATGTCCGGTTTATATTTAGAACAAATGCTTTGACTAAATATATCGGTTTTTGTACTGCATGTCCAACACGACTGGATAGAATTTGTGACAAGTACCTTATCAGTTAATCTACCTTATAATGTTCCTGGCTATATGTATTTTTGGTTACGATAATGGATAAAGGCAATCAGGCAAAACAGTTGACTCAATTTAGCTCCCGAAATTTAATACAAAAATAGATTCAAAATTAGCCTAAAATATGGGGCGCGTTTGGATTAAGTAATGTCGTTCCAATTTACACAATGAAATTGTAATTTTTATACGCACCCGGGAAAATTAAAATGGAACGTACAAATGAGTCCTTTTAAACATTCACGATTCGGGGAAATAGTCGATAGGCGCGGTTTCATTCAAGGAACGAATGAATGGTGAATGAAAACAGTGACAAGTAGGAAACTACATTTAGTAATCCATTGAAAATTATATCCACGTAAGATCAAATTCTATCAGCGTGTTTGGTAACGATCGAATACAATAAAGCAGAAGAGTTTGTTTGTTTGTTTGCGCTAATCTCAAGAACTACTAGTTTGAATTGAAAAATTCTTTTTGTGTTGGATAGACCATTTATCGAGGAAGGCTTTAGGGTATATAACATCACGCTGCGACCAATAGGAGCGATGAAATACTGCAAAATGTGGAAAAAACGGGGAAAATTACCCAAAGTCAATATTCCAAGCGAACGGAGTCGCGGGCACAGCCAGTTTTAAATAAAGGGTTTCATAAGAGAACTTAAGTAATGGGCCCATACAAAATGACTAGTATTAAAGTAGCATTTGATTAGGCAGAAAGGTCCAACCACCAGGGAAGGCAGATTCTCAAATGGAGAACACGAATCATAAGACAGTATTGGGGGACACCATTGGGAACAATTGACAAAGAATAGTTGTTTCTGGAGATTGGTGGCAGCCTCCGTGCTATGTTATTTGGTTGAATTGATGGTGACAATTGAAGAATGTCTTCATAATCCAGTCTAAATACGATCCACAGCTGGATACAGTGCTCCTCTCAATATGAGAGGGTTTGCGCTGTACATAGTTATAGTAGATTTTGCACATAATTTCCGGTAAATTCTGAGGTGCCTGAGATTTGAACCCACGACCCTGCGCGTGACACGTCATAGCTCAAACCGCTGGGATACCTCGGTTTTTAAAGAATCTCTTAAGGAACAAAACGGTAAGTTTTTAGGAAACTATTAATAGCAACCTCTTTGAACTGACCTTTTACATGAAGCTTTAGGTACGAAGTAGGTATGAACAGATTCCCTTTGAGACGGCACGAATGTTCATCCTTTCACAGCTCGGATATTGCGTTTCACGCACGTCTGTTTCAAGTTATTACGTGTTTGTAAATTTACGTCAGGATAGGCAGACAGACAGATTATTGTAGCAATTATGGTTTAATGAATGAAGCGACTGGAACGGTTTGTTGAGTATCGTGCCTTGTAAATTCCGCGTTACTAGATCTTTTACTTTAAGGTCCGGATCGCTTCGATCCTAAAATAGATAATTGTTGAAATTAAGAATAATTTTGTGTTGCTTATCAACGCTTTTCAAATAAATCATGATAAAAAAACTCTAATCGCAGTTCCTGCTTTTATGAGGGGTTAAAACAGAGATACCTTTTCACAATTGCACGGTCAGCAACTGATAAAGTCAATTGATAAAGTCTGAAAATCTCCGTGTTAATAAGCAATCCTTCACAATTTACTACACTAGATGGCGCTCTGTAAAAAGTTCACATTACCATACTTTTCCTATGAAACTTAAACCCTACTCATTGTTTTCTTGTCTACCCTTGTACTTCCTTCACCCAACACACCGCGTCGTTTCTAATATCTCAGATTACGTTCATAAATAGGCACCTAATTAGCGATGAGGTATTTTGCTCCATTAGCATCGTATTCGATTTCGCACAAACAAGCCTCACTCAGTGGATAAGAGGGTAGAATTGCCTTTTTGCGAGAGCCATAATTATGACACTTCATTAAATCAGCTGGAGTTGATTTAGCTGGATTTGTGTTGCATTTAGTATGGTATAGTTAAGCGTAGATTTATCTTTACATACATAACCCCTGTATTCCAGAGACAAAACGACTAGTATTTCACGATTCATGGCCATTTGTTTATAGGTTTTAAAGTGGCAGGTACAGTCGACCAAGAAATTGGTCTACCCCCTCAAGATCGATATTCATTTGAACCTCATGAAACAACAAGGTCGATTTCCCCTCGCCATAATATTATGACAGTGACAATGTCAACCTTGTGATAATTTTGACCTCACAGAAACTTTTGTCAAAAGTGGTAGACCACTTTCTTGGTCGACCGTACAATAGTGACAGGTTGCTAGTATATCGCTTAAAATGTACCCTCACTTATTTCCTTGGGTGCCGCTTACGATATTTACAAATGGAGGTTTGATTCTAAATCCGACACCACATGGAAAACGGATTTATCTTTACTTATTAAAATATCCTAACTAGCATCTTTAACTTGGCTCTGTTCGCAATAATAGTATTGGTAGTCCTGAATTTCATAGTTGCAAATGTTTTTGAAGGATAACAAAGAGACGATGAGGCTTAAAGCAAGAGTTTATATGCTGTCAAATTAAGGATAGAAAAAAGTAAACCAATGTTTTTAAAAACTTAGTTTCAATTTAAAACTGATTCAGATTTCACTCAAAAGCACCACAAGGGTTTCAAACGAAAAGAAACCGCGTCGAATTCAGTCGATCCGTTTGAAACAAACTTTTCCAGGTAGGGTCGCATTCCCTTTTAGTTCTGTATTCCATTTGTTTTTTGCGTATTTAATAAGCCATGTTCTATTTAATATGTCCAATATTAATTTTAGAATTGATCCGCATCACTTTCACATTTTCATGGTAGCTTCCCAAGTCAAATAAGTGCATACATACATACAATCACGCCTATGTTCCCAATTGGGCCGGCGGAGCACACGAAACGTGACAAAAAAAACCATGATCATTATTATTTCACGCTTCACAAGAACTTCTAGCATAATTTTAGGTTTAAAAAGAGATAGAAGAAGTAGAATAGTGACAGGTTGCTGGCCTGTCACCTAGAGCATACTTAAACCTTTTTCCTTAGTCGCCTTTAACGACATCCATGGAATCTATAATAGATTTATCTACCTAACAAAACAAAGAAAATAGTGGTCCTTGAAAAATGTTGGGTACCGTTGCCATAAGCCACCTTTCGAGAAGTGTTGGGAAACCATTAGGACAATGTCTCGAGCTTTGGTGCGCGTGCGCTTGCGAGACTCGAGCAGTCATCGAGCGAGTTAGACCGGGAGGTAGTTACGTTAAAAATATTATACATAAATAATACCTGTATTCCCAAAATGGGGCAGGCAGATCATAAGACACGTTTCATAGTCGACACCATGACTGGTTCACGTTTCGCTGCCCCATCTAGCATATTTTTGTGACAGGATGCTAGTCTGTCACCTAAAGCATACTTAAGCCTACTTGTTAGTCGCTTCTATCACGGTAAATTTTAGGCGACATGCTACAGATGTAGTGAGAAACTATTTTCCTTCGTAAATTTTCGGAAAAGTTCGTATTTATCGTACTCTCTCAATTAGCTTCGGTACCCATTTTAAAACCGTAGGGGCAATTATTGCTTAAAAATGTCGGGAATTCATTCCGTATAATACTTGGTAAATATCCAGTTTTAAGTAATAATTGTAATTGTTTTAAGTAATAATACGATAAATACGAACTTTTCCGAAAATTTACGAAAGAAAATAGTTTTTCACTACATCTGTAGCAAACTATCACTATTAATAACTGCTAATTTAAAGGATAAAAAAATGTGCTAGAAGTGGCCATTATCTATGTAGCATTTCGTGTGCTCTGCCTACTCCATTTCAAAATACAGGTGTGATTAAGTCAAGTTATCTTGAGCATGACACAAAATTCTTTTTTTTGTTCTGTTTTACGTAAATTTACACAGATTTAACTATTTTTTTTTAATACCACCTCCCGTCTAAGATAGCAATGTTAGCCCATTGTAAACAAAGCATAATAAAATCAACATTACATAAGAGAAATTGTTCTGAACTTGGCATCAACCTACATGTAGCAGCCTATTTATTATGTATTTATTCATGGTTCCAACTAAACCTTAAGCTTATGAGTTCCTCCGATTTAAAATGTACCGTATCAGCTTGTAATAAGATTTTTTTAAGTTCAATAATTTAAGAGGTTTTATTGAATAGTTAAGTGAGCAACTGATGGTTTAAAAATACCCTGGAGCAATATTGCGATGTTAAGGGATCAGAAGGTTGGATGCGGTAAACTAAAATTGAGCACAGTCTATGTGTACTTTTCAGACAAAAAGAACGCGAACACAATATGAAAGAAAAGTGTTTTTTTACCATAGAGTAGGTATTGTTATTGTCCAGCGATGGAATAAGATATATAGTAAAATGATAGTGTTCTAATGAATGTTAAGGCCATGTGGTGTAGAGCTTAGAATAGTACCTCTTCATTTCTTCCGTGGATGTCCTAAGAGACGACTAAAGAAAATATGTTGTTATTATGCTATGCAATTCAAATGCAAAACTACAAACTTTTCATTACATTTCCATTTAACTATTTTAAACCGTAAAACACCGATATTATAACTGTATTCCTTTACCGAAAAAACATCCTAATTAGTAGCAAAAAAAAATCACGGTCTCTTCCGAACTCGACTCCCGTGACCTCTCCGAAAGCTCGTATCTCATAATTTATTCCGATCTCAAGTACGCATTGCCCAGTCATTGTCAGTTTGGATCGTATAAATACGGCGGTCCGCCGCCCAATTGTTAGATAACTTTTGAACTTCGTGTAGTACACAGTTAAACAAAAAACAATCGACATGCAGAAATTCGTAAGTGTTTTGAATTTTGGGAGTGAACAGTGGAGTTTAATTTATAGTGACTCGTGGCTTTGGATTCAAATTAGGAATAAAGTGTTTTTTTTTTATTTAAATGCCAGTGGGAAATTGGAAGGAGCCATGGAAAACATGCAAAATTTTAACGACAAAGTATTTTAGTCATGCAATTTTGTAAACAATTATTATAATAGCTTATGATTATTATATTATCCAACAGAATATTAAAGCTCGGGATATTGTAAAGTACTAAATCAAACTGAAATCGAAAAAATAATGTTTTGTTAATTTTGTTTATGTAATGTTCTTTCAATCCTTTATTTCAAAAAGATACGGAATAATTGCAAAATTACAGAAGTATCTAGATTCTAGAACATCACTATTCAGGACAAAACTACAGCACTTTAATTTTGAACACACTCTCTGGAAAAAAAAATCTTATTTTATTTTATTCAATTACTATTGTCACTGACCCTTGACTTTTACTTTCCAATTTAAGTACTCAAGGGACTTAAAAAGACTTTTATACTTCTGCTAAAAATGTTAAATCACTTAGACGATTACATTTCTACATTATTATAAAAAAGGAGACATCAGCCAACGTCCGATTTTAAATTATTTCAACAAATTAAAAAACCAAAACATACGAGCATACAGATTGTTGATTTTAAAAACTTCATTAGCTCTTAAATCACTGATCAGTTAAAGAGTACAATTATCTATTGGTATAGCTTCAGCTAGAAAGCCTTTTGTGTTATTCAAAACTATAGAATAATGTATCAGTTGAGAACGCTTTCGATTATAACCTCAAAAGTTACCATAAGAATCCAAGTCTAATCCCCATTTTTATCCCCAGATTGCCTTCGCCGCTCTCCTCGCCTGCGCCGCCGCCGCCCCTGGCGTACTCTTGGCCCACCAGGCCCCAGTGGTCCATGCCGTCCACACCGTCCCCGTTGTGGGTTCCCAGACAACCATCACCAAGAGCAGCCAGGTCGTCAACCACGGCAGCCCGGTCGTCCATGCTGTCCATGCCCCAGTTGTCCACGCTGCCCCGGTGGTCCATGCCGTCCATGCCCCCGTGGTTCATTCTGCCCCGTTGGTCCATGCCGTCCATACCCCAGTGGTCCATGCTGCCCCAGTGGTCCATGCCGTCCACACCCCAGTGGTCCATGCTGCCCCAGTTGTGGTCAAGACTGTGCCCTCAGCCATCGCTCACTCCAGCTCTGTTGTCCATCACGGACACGTCGTCAAGTCAGTTCCCCTGATCGCTGTCCATCATTAAGGATTTTAAATGTAGAATAAATTACTCTTGTACCTTCAGTTTTTGTTTGATTTTACCTTAAGTTGTGATCGGTAAACCCGATGAAATTGCATTGACTCGATACGTAATTCTGTACTAAATCAGTAAGAAATCAGTAGTGAGCGTACATCACTATTTTAGAACTACAAAAAACAAGCAACACGTTTGTATCTGGATGGAAAAATAAACCTTTTTTTGTCAAAATCTAATTACTCTAATAATCGAAAGAAGGAAATAAGAAAAAAGCAAAAAAGGTATTAAGCATAACCATCATTGATAATACTATCACAATTACAACTACGTACCATATTATCATCTGATCACTGCCAGCATTGAACACTGATTAAAAATCAGTAGCCATACATTACTTAGTCATTAAAATAATAACCAAGGTGTAATCAAGTAGCTCACCAATACCCTAATTAACCCATTAAAAAAGCTAGTTCTCTTAAAAAGGCAAAATGTATTAAAAAACCTTTAAAGCGTGAATCGAACTCGCACAAGCACTGTTCCGTAGAAACTAAAAAGCTGTATGATAAATTGGATTGTATATTTATTTAAAGCCTTGAGGTGTTGGCTGTAGAATAATACCTCTCCATTTCTTCCGTGGATGTCGTAAAAGGTAACTAAGTAAGTTAATGTATGATCTACACTACAGGCCAACGTGACAGGCTAAGCTCGACGACTGAAATAGTCATGGTTTTGTCTATGTAGCGTTTTTTGTGCTCTGCCTACCCCATTTGGAAATACAGGTGTGATGTAAGTAAGTTAAAAGGTACAGTCACGAACCGGGATTGTTGAGCCACTTGCCACTGTTCGCAATTTAGACGTGTAACCAATGACCGATGTGACCGACTAGATGTTAGCTATTGGATTAGTATTACACGACCAAGTTACAAACGTAGGTAAGTGGCTCAACAATCCCGGTTCGCGATGGTATTATAGTGACAGGTTGCCGTGCATGCGTTTCTTCCGTAGATGTCGTAAGAAGCGACAGGTAAAGCTAGCAAGTTAATGTTTGGTTCATGATAGCTTTCTTATTTTTAACGTAAGGAACCCTAAAAAGGTTTGGTCTCCTCAAAATTAACAGGAAAATAAATAACTCAAGGTCCAAAAACAAACAGAATTATTGGCAAGTTTTTACCATGAGGGCATCTGACCCCGATCGCTGTTATGGGAAGTGTACGTAAGGTCATTATAACTCGCTTAAATACGGAAGATGTATGTAAGTATATAATATTACTATCAATAAAGAGCTTCATTATAATTTAATAACATATTTCTGCCGTGTGGTATCGGGTCTATGATAACACCTCTCCATTTCTTCCGTGGATGTAAGAGGCGACTTAGGAAATAGTTTTAGGTATGATTTAGGTGACAGGCTAGCAATCTGTCATTATTAGAGGTAAATAACCTCTTCCATCTGTTTTCAAATCTTAAATCATGTTAGAAGTGGCTGCGAAGCGTGAAATAGTAATAATCATGGTTTTGCCTACGTCACGTTTCATATGCTCTGCCTATTTGGGGACATAGGTGTGTTTGTATGTATGTGCTTAACTCTGCCAAGCATCTGTAAAAATTTAAAAATCAGTTGAGATGTAAGGTACTAATGCTCGACGCCTCAACGCCCAGTAGATGACACCCATCTGTCACCATCTCTGACATATTAAGGTTGCAAGTGCCATGTACTGGGTCAGTGTCGAGCACGGGGACGTTTACAATACTTACTTACAAAAATTATGACACCTAACGCAAAATAGGTTTTAAGTTCACTGACGTTTAACTAAGTACTAACTTTATAACAGAGTATTGCGAGCCTAAGTCAAAAACCAGCTTTTTAATTACATTTTTTAAACAATCAAGAATTTCTGAGATAGTTACTGAAAGTAAAGAAAATGGTTTTTCAACTTTTGAGAGTAAAACTTGAAAATTATTAACAAACGCTAACTTTGGATAATGTAACTATAAATTAATTTATAAATATGTCGTGCCTATTTAGAATTTACTTTTGTTTTTTTTTAATTTGTCATTGTTTTTTTTAAGTGTGTCAAAGATTATGTGGCTTATTGTAAGCAATCTTGGTCTTTTCAAAAATTCTAGCAGACTCAGAAAAGTAGCCTATCAACCTATTTACGGAAATGTTATTTTGATTTTGAGTACGAAATTCTAATATTATTTTATTCATGTGAGATAAGTTACCTGCGTGAGAATCACATGTTCTCTCCCTCTCCCTTGCTGGGGAGTCCTTTATATACATTTCAAGCTACGACAACTATCTTTTACATAACAAACCCGCATCTATTTAATTATATTAACCTAAATACTTTTCCCACGACTCAAAAATTCCTACACCGAGGTTTCATGCCTGGTATGTCATATATCTCCTTACTCATGCGCTTATAATTTTACTAAGTATATTTAAAACGAGCTTCACCTGATTAGGCGGTGCATTAGTTAAAACTAGAGCGAGCTAGTGGAAAATTATGTGAACATAAAATGTCAGTTCGTTTAATTGACGTAAGAAAAGTCAATATAATAGTTCGGGGAATCTGTCTAGTAGATTACGGTGGCTACAGAGGCTGATCGTTTGATACTTAATTTTGTGAATTACTTGCGCGAATTTGCGTGGTACAACGAGGTGTAGTAACTAGAAAAATATTAAAATTTTGCATTTAATTTTGTACGATGTATAAAAAGTGGCATAAATGACAACAAACACGGATTCTACAAACCATTGCGCATTGGCGTCATACACTATTTTTCATCTTTCTTCGTAGTAATTTGTTTTCTTCTTTCGATCATCACCTGTTTTTTATAGTGAACCGAATTTGTAAAGTAAACTTTATAAGGTTGTCACAGGACACAGATGTTTCTTAATGTACTTGTAACATGACATAGATATAGATAAAACATACTTTAACCTTGCCCTTTTCATAATGATCCGACCAGTGTTAATATTACAGTAACAAAATTAAATTGAACCATAACCGTATACCCAGAAACATTTAAAAGTCACATTTTGGACAATTTGCACAAATAAAATGCACGCAAAGCTTATTATCTTGATAAGATTAAGAGATAAAATGTGGGATTGCGATAATGCGCAACGCATGCGCCAAATAATTTCATGATGACTGCAGCCGGTTAAACTTGATGCAAGTATACTGAGAAAAATATGAAGTTATGTTGAGGAATGTGTTGAAAGCAGAAAATAATATACTGACGAAATTTTAATAAAACTACTTACAAGGTTTTGTCCGAGAATTAGGATTTTAAAGTGTATTTTTTTTGCTGAGGATGTCGTAAGATGCGACTAAGGATACCTAGGTTTAAGTATGCATTACGCGACAGACTATCATCCTGTCATTATTTTACCTATTAACTTAGAACTCAAAAACATGCTAGAAGTTGCTGCAAAACGTGGTCTTGACTGTGTAACGTTTCGTGTGCTCTGCCTACTCCATTTGGGAATACAGGCGTGATGTATGTATATACACATTTTTGTGCTTACATTGCAAGCGCCGGCTGAGCCCTACGAGATGGATCAAAATAATGTAACTACAGTTTTACACATCCTAACAAGGCCTACGAAAAGCCGGTATATGTCCGTCTCGTATATTTATTTAAATCAGCATTAATATTATAGCAAAATTTTAGTTGCAAAAATTATTTCAAGGATTTAGCGTACCTCTGGGGAAAACCATTCAATCTAACGAGGATTTTAATATTTGACAGAACAAAAGCCGATTACGTCCATATTATCTCCACTAATAAATCCTGAGACTACTTAATTAGGTTTCGTATTATAATACAATATTATTATCAGAATTTTCTTAAAGTTAAGAAGAATGTAAATTTCGCGATAAAGGGCTGTTTTTTTATATATTTTAATTAGAAACGTTTTTATATGGTGTCGGGTTAGACTAGAAGTTCTCCATTTCTCCCTTGGTTGTTGTAAGGGACGACTAAGGCTAGCAACCTGTCGCTATTATCTCTTTCATTTTATTAAGCCTAAAATTACGCTGATAGTGACCACGAAAGATGACATGTTCATGCGTCTATAATATAACGTTTCGCGAGATCTGCTTGCCGATTTGGAAATACACGCATGATTGAATGGGTGCTGGTTTTTTTAAACTAAAAACAAAACTATAAAAAATTACATTATAATATATTCACAATGCAAAAAAATAAGTAAGGGCCGGCGCTGACTGCCGGCATGGCACGGCGTGGCAAAGGATTTTGTTACTGATCTGAGAAAGGCCGCGGCATGCCACAGCGGGCCGAAGCATTTCACGGGTTATATTTTTGGATGCCGCGGCACGATCTGCCGTGCCGTCCTCTGCCATGCCGGCAGTGAGCGCCGGCCCTTACCTGTCAAGTTGATAAATTGTCATCGACATATACGTCGTAAAAACTCATTAAATGGCTTCATTTCGCCCATACTATACATCAAATTACTACTAAACCCTCAATAGGACTTTATCAAAGTGATCGGTACACTGAATTGGTCAAAAAGTGGAGGATAGGCTTACTGCGAGAGAGTTGTATCGAAGGGTATAGTTGGATTTGTTGGGATATAATAATGCACATCAATTAAAGCCCTAGAATACAGATGGGTCTTTCGTTTAAGGCACCGGGTCATGGCGCGTCGTACCAGTTTTTGCTGCAATTTGTTAAGTTTAAAATGCCAATGCAGCGTCGTAGTTAAGTTGAGTGATAGAGGCTTCTTTATTAAACTCATGGACGAATTTAATTGAAGTTCGTATTTAACATGTAAGCACGTAACTACAGATTTTACCGCACTAATAATTTTATTATACCTACTTACATCAATTTACCTAAAGGAGAATAAACTTTTGTCGTTATTAAGTCGCTTACTCGTTTTTTTTATAAAAAAAAAAAAAAAACAATTTAATCAAGACTAAACCGTATATAGACGTACACAACACGTAGATTGAAAATAAGTTTTTCTCTATGAATATTTCATATAATTTCTGTCAAGGCAAAAAAAAACTTAAACATTGTATTATAATTGGCCAAAATGGTTATATCACTTATGATGTCATACTTGGGAGCGAAAAATACTAAAAACAAAAACTTACTACACTAAGATTTTTTTAACTAGCCATACTATGATTTTTTTAATGTAGTCTACTATGATATTAATGAATTACTCTCGTTTTCTCAACTCAGAAAAAGTGTTTTTTTTTTTAACTTACTATACTATAATTTTTTTTCAACAAAAACACTCCCTCATTTTGAAAACAAATCAAAAGTTACGACAAGATCATAGTTCAATTTTTAACGAAGAATAGGAAGATCTTTTGTCCAACGCTTCCCAGTCCAATGACCTTTAAATCATTAATTTATCGAGTAATTAACTCGCACCCCAAATAGGCCGCACATTAGGCCTAGAAGCCTTTAAGCTGAACTAGGGTGATATAAATTAACACGTTTAACGTTTAATAGAACTGCTAAAAGGACCTGATTTATGGCCGTGTGAAGCTCTAACGAGGATTTATTTTTATTATGTCATTTAACAAAAAAAAAACCGGCAAAGTGTGAGTTCGACTCACGCACGAAAAGTTCACATAGATATACCAAGCCTGTTCCCAAATGATAGTTAGAGCACGTGAAACGGTACATAGACAAAACCATGACTTTTTTCACGTTTCACTTTTAGCATACTCTGTAGGTTTTTGGTTTAGTGACAGGTTGGTAGCCTGTCGCCTAAAATATACCTTATCTTTATTCCACACACACATATTCATACATATTCTCACGCCTGTATTCCCAAGAGGGGTAGGCAGAGCACATGAATTTTTAAAATTCAGTGCCACGTTTAGCAATTTCAGGTTAAACTGCTGGTTAAATGTGATATTGCAGTGACAGGTTGCTAGCCCATCGCCCACAATACACTAACCCTTTCCCAGAGTCGACTCTTACGACACCCACGGGAAGAAAGGAATCTTAATTCCCTTAGTAGTATTTTACGACATTCAAGGAAAAAATGGAGAGGTGTTATTCTAGACCTGATAATACACAGATTTTATCTATTATACAGGAAAAATTTGGATTTTTAAATGGAAACCCCCTTAAATATTTACTTTATTTTAATTATATTGTTTATCATAAAATTAGTTTAATCTTTTTGTAACTTATAAAGCGTCTCTCTGTTTTCATGTTACTCTGCGCCAAGGAACGCTAGCCATGTGGTTTGTGAGCGCAGGGAAACTTACTCTTGCCAGCGTACTACGAAAGTAGGGTGACAACTATTAGTTTGCTTAGTTGAGACTAATATTAGAAAATTTATAAAATTAAATTTTTTAACCTATTCAAAACAGTTTTTCGTTTCAGTTGTTCTAAAAATTTCTTATTTAGATGTGTGAAATCCATTTAGAATTGTTTTTATGCTCTAAACTCTAAAGCATAAAGTAAACTTCGTCAAAGATAAAGATAAACAACTTTCGTGATTCTCAGTCATGTTTAATTTTCTATTCGTCTACTTGAAACCACGGTCATTGTCACAACTTCAAATTGTTTTTTATTATTATAGTTAGTTCAAGAAATTTAAATCGTTTTATTTAGTTATCGTAAATACAAAAAGGGAACGATATATTTTTAATGAAATATTATTTACTAATCGAATGAACAATATTTTGTACTAGTGTAAATTAATGTTTTGACCTCTTTTTATTTCATACAAGCCAAGAACTCACCGATTTTCACGCAAAGTCTTTCATTTGCTAAACTGCGTAGTGTATCAGATAAACTGCATACTGTTAAATAATACCTAATTATAATAAAAAAATAATAAAGAACATGGTAAATATTTTTATAGCAACTTTAATATTATGCATTCGTAAAAAATGCTATGATTGTTTCCGTAGGCGTTAGGTACTCTCTTCTTAAAAAATCGCAAGTATAATAAATTGAAAAATGCTACATACTTTTTATAAATTAATCCAAAAACACTAATAATTCTTCAGGAAAAATGATGAAGTATTCATTGTAAAGCATGTTTACACAATTTCTTAAACAAACATCCCTATAAGTTAAAATAAAATCCCATATAAACCACACATAGCGTGGTCACCAGCGTGCCAGAGTATTATGTGAGTAATACGCGGGCATTACAAAAATTCTTGACCATAAGTAGTTTGGCAACAAAATAGTTAGGACACTATAAATTGAAGAGCTGGCGCCTAGTGCTTTAGTTGAAGCCTGAACTGATTGACTTACGGTAAATTTGAAGGGAAAATAGAAGAAAAATGTTCAAATTGGTGAGTTGCTTTCATTTAGTTCTGAATTGTGACTAGATTGGTAAAAGCAGTGTAAGTGAAGAATACAGTTGTGTTTGTTGTCTGTTCTGTTTTGCTGACTTAAGGTTCGTTTAAAGTTCTAGTGGTGCCTCTAGAGTCTGGCTAACCAAAGCGTGACCTGGGATTTTTCTAAAAAGTTTTATATGGGAACATTATTAATCTGACAAAGATATGCACCCCATTCACGATAGCTCCGGGATGTGGTCGGATCCTTTAACCTGGTCCAATTTGATCGGCAATGGCGAATCGTCGCTCCAGAGTTCGAACCTACGTCCGCGCACGATATTTTTGGCGCGAACTCACCGTGAATGCCGGATCCCACGTCCAAGCCGTCAGTTTGTTCGTCAGTATTGCCAATTTAGCAAGTTACGCAAAATTTGGCATATTTATTTGTTGTTTTGCATCTAGCATACTTTTTGGCATAAAATCATTAGGTAGGTAAATATTTAACCAAGAACTTACTTTAAATGACGTTTAATTAGAAACGACAATAAAAACAAAGTTTACCATAGACACGTTTTGTCATTTTCATGTTTCCCTTTTTATTAGGCACTCTTTATCTTGCCTTTGTTTAACTTTATATTTTATTTCATATCTAGTCGTAAAAAAATAATGTTTGCATTGTTGTATAAGGAAGTCAAAAAACGCCCTCGGTGCCTTCCTACACCAATCGCATTCTTTGACTCCTCTTATAAAGAAGCATTAAGTATTATGAAATTAAATGACGTTCTATTTAATTTGACATTTAATTTTTTTTGCATATTTTCTAGCATTATTTTACGACAATTAACATATTTTAGGCATAATTTTAGCATTGCGTTGGCAATACTGTTGAGAACTGAAGAGCCGGAGCGACGCCAGTCAATGGGCAAATCCAGTGCTACCGGCGTCGCTCCATTTGGATGTGGGTCCCGCCCACATCCCGGAGCTATCGTGAATGGGGTGCTATACGTCAAACGTTGTGTCAGTGTTATGCTACTATAGTTAGTAATACCATATAAATATTTTTTAAATTTGCCGCGTTTTCTCAGGTCACGCTTTGGTTAGCCAGACTCTACCTACGAGAGGTAACCTAACAGTGGTATAACAAGTGATAGATAATTCTCTCACTAAAGTAAAATAACTAAGACTCATTATTACCATTTTAATTTCTTAACTAAGTCTAGTTTAATTGTTATTGTTCATCAAAACCAAGTAAGCAAGTAGACCGTAAGGGACTTTAGCACAGTCACGAACAGGGATTGTTGAGCCACTTGCCACTGTTCGCAATTTAGACGTGTAATCAATGACCGATGTGTCTGACAGTTGTCAGCTATTGGATTAGTATTACACGACCAAGTTACAAACATAGGTAAGTGGCTCAACAATCCCGGTTCGCGATGGTACGTCTTTTGTTTTGAGTCTACCAGCGCTTTGTAAATACCATGATTGCCAAGAAGAATACGCCGCTAGAAACATGCCATAAAACATTTTTTGCTTAAAGTAATATTTAAAACAATGAATTAAATACAATAGCAACAGCAACTTGCATTAACATGAACTTAGTTCTATAACTTTTCGTCACAGATTTATTAATTAACCATAATAACCATGTCAGAAATGTGATTTTCTGCTTTATGCGACTTTTTTATCGTATATGCGTAAACGTAATAGGTAATCGTTGGAAGTTTCAAGTTCCAATTCAGAGTGGTTTGCTTTTACCATAATAAGCAAGATGACTTAACAAACTATTCAGACTGTCAGTCAGATAATTACGAATTATTTAATCAAGACATCATTATATTATGGCAGGTGTTATTTTATTAACTTAACCTATTTGGTACTTTAAGGGGTAAGAATTTTGCCTTGCAATTTATACCGTTGATAATTATCATTAAGAGTAATTTAAAAAAAATGGTACATACATTACATTGTTAGCGAAAAGACATTTAATAGTATTTTTGAAGATTGATTGATTGTTTTAGACCCCATAAAATTAGTTTACTTATAGTGAAATAAAGTGTACAGGTAATGATGGTAACGTATTAAAGTATACTTAATAAAATGAAAGAAGGTACCAATATATATCTCGCTGATTTAGATCTACAGAGTTCTTTAAGCGAAACCTGAAAAGTTGTGCTGAGCTCAAGAAATGCTGACTTTAGGAACTTGAAGGAAAACCCTATTTCTCGGAGATGGATATCCTAAGAGCTCATCATAAATTGAAGCTTATTTGGGACTTATTTTATCCCTTTGAAACAAACACATGAGTAAAACTTAGTCGATTAGATTATTAAAAGTTAGTAAGCACTGGCAAAATTACTTGTGATGGATTTTTGGAGTAATTTCCTGACTCTTCTATACGAAACGTGAAAATATATTTGATGCTTTATACATTAAACTACCGTGAGACTCACTCATGTTGAAAATGACTCACTCATGTTATATTTGGATGCTATTTAGGTTTCTACTCTTTGTATTTTTTTTGTTGTGCTTAGCGTAGAGTAAGTACGAATATACGTAGTGTTAACAATAGTGTTAATCTTAAGAAAATAAGAACTTAGTCGCATTAAAAACTTCCCCATGTGGTGTTGGTTTTAGAATAACACCTCAGCATTGATCCCGTGCATATTGTAAGAGACGAGCTACCCTGCCACTGTTATACTTCTTAAGTTAAAACCTAAAAATATGTACCTATATTTGAAGTGGCGAGGAAAGGTGGAATAGTCATGATCATGAGCTCATGAGTTTGTCTGTGTAGCGTTTCAAGTACCTATGCTGCCAACCCCTTTTGGGAATACAGGCGTGGTATGTATGTATGTATGTGTCATAACAAATATATCGGGATACACTTTAAGAACGTAACATAAAATTGGGTCGTCACCACGACGTGTATTTTACAGTATGTTAAACTACCCACATGTGGTGTCTCGAAAGGAAAATAAAATAAAATAGCAACGTAACACAACCTGTGTGGGTTTTAGTTCTGATTTGATAGTATTATTCTCTATGAGCCAGGGAAACAGGATTTTTGGTATGTATAAGATTCTGAAGTCACATAAAAATGCGAGTTTGAATTGAAACGCAAAATTTACAGCACAGAAGAGATATTAACACTAGCTAAGCTCTTTTAGTTTTTACTAAGACTTGTAACATTCAATTTATTACAGCTAACGAGATTTCCGGGAGACTTAAATTCAAAACCTAGTGTTGTTCTAAAAATAGCTACGAAATGTGAAAGAGCCATGATTTTGTCCATTACGTTTCATATGCTCTGCTTACCCCATACGGGAATACACGTGTAAGATTTTCGCCATAGACCATGATTTCACGATAGCATTTAAACCTCACCATCTTTACAGATCACAATCTTCGCCATCATCGCCGCAGCGTCGGCCGCGCCAGCCCCAAAACCAGTGGTAGTCTACCCGCCCTCGGTTTACCACCCGCCGGTCTACTCTCCCCCCGTTTACCCCGCGCCGCTGCATTACCCCGCTCCCGTGGCCGTCTCCCACGTCAGCACTCTCCTGAACCATCACCCGGTGTTGCCCTACTCGCCGTACCGCGTCTTGCCTGCCCCTGTTGTACCCGCGCCGTTGTTCTAATTTTGAACGTTTAAAAAAGTTGTTTGAAATTATGCAATTCCATCGACAGTCTTTTGTTTTTTTTTACGAATAGCGCTCGCTCCGTTTTGATGCTTGATTGTTTTTAACAATTGAAGTTTCAGAATGAGCTTTTCGTAGAAGCCTTTTGACTGTTGTGTAAATATATGACTTCTTTTTAATGTATTTATGAGTTCAATGGTTATGAAATCACAATGGAGCGGCGGAGCAGGTTTATTCAAAATTGTGTTAAGTTCCTTTTGATTTGTATTCGTTATTCAGTGTAGTGGTTAATTATTTATTTTGTAAATTTTACACGTGACGATGAAATCTTGAAATGGCTATGCAAAATGGATGATGTTAAGAATATTAAAGCATTTGGTAAAAGTTTTACTTTGTTTCATTTACTTATTTACTATTATATTCAACTACTATTATTATGTTACATTAAGTTAAATTCGGAGGGTCAATAACAAAATTTGAATTTGTTCTGAATATTGCGATCGTCATTTCTTCACAGCAATGAATTATAATTACAAACAAAATCATAATGAAAGCTAAAACACTAAATTATTCCTCATTTAAGATATTTAGTAAAGTTGAAACTCAGTAGTACAATTTATCGTATTACCGCCATCTATCGGGAAACAACGAAACTAAACTCTCGCAAACTGTTTCTATTCACGACAAATAATAATTAACTGGCATCCATAAAGTTGAAGGTGTACTTTCATTTATGGATCTAACAATTATTAAAATTGAAAGTTTGTAAAACAACAATATAATAAACTTATCAGTGTTTGACAACCATACAACCAACGTCAACACACGCGGAAGCATAAAAAATTCGTCGTTACATAAATATATTCTGAGTTCACTAAACTTAGGCAGTAAATTTTATCACTAAGCCTAGAGCTTAGGATGACAAGGAGATTTTAGGTTTACTGCGAAAATATAGCGTGAAATGAAAGTTAAGATAGTGGGTGAAAGAAACTGTCGGAGGAATCTATGGAGTGACGTCAGGTCTAGGTTTTATGCTTTGGGTATCTTGTTGCTAGTATAAAGAGTTTCATGAGTATGTACCGTTGGGATTATGTTGAATGCAGTTGAGTGTTTATGTATGTATGTAAGTACTTCTACAAAACACAAAACGATAATAAATACAGGACTACTTATGGGTACATAGCTACCATAATCCAAGAAAAAAATATAGCTGAAAGAAAAAGCCGTCACTCACATTTTAACTCAATAATAAGGATTAATAGTCCAGGTGACGTAAAATAAGCACAGACGTAAAGATATAACAAACTGATAACGAAGTTATAACGAAAGTTCAACAATTACACGAAAAGGTTTATCTAATTTTGTGAGACTATCAATAGAGTAATCTGCATCCATCGCTTATCAGTAAATTAAAAACTAAAACTCATTTAATAGAGCCATGTCCCTATAAGAAACTATCCAGCGCATAGGTACTCAAAATGCAAACCAGAGTAAATTTTAAAATATCGTTGCCATGTTTTCCATAACATACGACCCAAGTTATTTATTTTATTTTATTTATAACTAGCTTTCTGCCCGCGGCTTTGCCCGCGTGGAACTCGGTTATATTGCGGTATAAAGCACAACTATAAGAAAACTTCTCGTTTCAAACGACACACGGCGCCATCGATCTATCATCTATCGATCGGTTATCGATTGATATCGATCTATCATCGATTGATATCGATCTATCAAGCAAATTATATTTTTGTTTTCCCTCGGGAACATCAATTTTTTCCGGGATAAAAAGTACTCTATTATTTAATCCGGACTTCTATCTTTATGTCTGTAAAATTTCAAAGCAATCGGTTCAGTAGTTACGGCGTGAAAGCGGAACAAACAAACAAACAAACAAACAAACTCACTTTCTGACTTATAATATTAGTAAGGAAGTAAGGATTATGATATAATTATGATAATTTCTAATCACCTGTACATGTTCTGTGCCCTATAACGGTATAAGTCAAGTGCAATCGGCTCGTTAGTCAAGTCACCAAGTGTCAAGGCGATTATAGTGCATTACAATACAATCACAACACGTTTGTCAATCCATGCGTCGATTGTCAGTCGGTTGCCGTAATCTTATGTGACGTGGTACTAAGTTAGTCGTTGTTTTTTTATAGTGGTTCGATTAACGTACACACCCGACACGCCTAAATTCCCAAATGAGGTGGCTAGAGCACACAAAATAAAGGAAAAAAATACAGATTGCTAGCCCGTTGCCTAAAACAAACATTAACCTAGTTTCCTTAGTCAATTCTGACTATCATACATACATACAATCACGCCTATGTTCCCAAACGGGTTAGGCAGAGCATACGAAATGTGACATAGACAAAACCATGATTATGACTATTTCGCGCTTTGCAGCCACTTCTAGCATAATTTTAGATTTGATAACATGTGGAAGAGGTATAATAGTGACACAACAATACAAGCAATCTTATGCTTAATGGAAGGTCCCAACCTTGTTTCTGTGTAGGTAACCACAAAAATGGAAACCAAAATAAACTTTTTTGATTTTTTTGTTTTTTGACAGGTTGCTAGCCTGTCGCCTAAGGCATATACACTAATCCTATTTTCCTTAGTCACCTCTTACGATATCCACGCAAGAAAAGGAGAGGTGTTATTCTATGCCGATACCACAAAGAGACTACCTACATCCAAAGAAGTGATAAAGAGGTGTTAGTCGAAATCCAAAACAACATGGATTTGGTAAACATCTGTAATTGTAACCAACGGTGGGGTCCTAATGTACACGCTCGAACCGATGGATTACTGACCCACCATAAATCCTGTTTACCTACTGCCAAGTCGCTCATGAGACTGATAGACTAGCTGTAAATCTTTTGACGTCTCCAATTAAGGTAAATGTACTCGACGCATCAACGCCCAGTAGATGACACCCATCTGTCACCTGTCTTACTATGACATAAGGTTGCAAATGCCATGTATTGGGTCAGTGTCGAGCACAGGAACGTTCACCTTAGATAGCGATAGGTATAGACTGCGCCTTGCCTCATCATCATCATCATTATCAGCCGACAGACGTCCACTGCTGGACATAGGCCTCCCCCAAGGATCTCCAAAATGACCGGTCCTGCGCTGCCCACATCCAGCGGCTTCCCGCGACTTGCACCAAGTCATCGGTCCACCTTGCGGGGGGCCTACCGACGCTGCGCCGGCCGGTACGTGGACGCCACTCTAGAACCTTTCCGCCCCAACGGCCGTCAGTTCTGCGAGCTATGTGCCCTGCCCACTGCCACTTAAGTTTGGCGATTCTTCGAGCGATATCGGTGACTTTGGTTCTTCTGCGGATCTCCTCATTCCTGATTCGATCTCGCAGAGAAACGCCGAGCATCGCTCTCTCCATCGCCCTTTCCGTGACTTTGAGCTTTCTGATGAGGCCCATAGTAAGCGTCCTTGCCTAAGCTGGAAGATATATTATCTTTTTAATTTGGTGGATTGTTTTTGAACCTTTTCTCTTTTACATAATATATGTTGTATTACGAAATGAGCAATTGAGGCGTTGGAGATAGTTAAATAAAGTTTAAAAATGTGGCAAAATATAGGTAATTAGGTTTTAATTCTACTTATAGTAAAAAGGAGGAAAACATAGCAGCAAAACTAGTCTCATATATAATCTTGTCAACACACGTCGGAGTTATGGGGCCACAACTTTTACGCGTATAGGTACAAGTATGAAGTAAAGTGTTGTGATAAAAGCTTGTTTGTTTGAGCTGTATTTTAGGAATTTGCTCAAAAGGCACCAGATCCTGTGGCAAAGATTTTGCTCTTTGTTTGTCTATCTGCTGCTTCATCTGTTCCAGGACTCTGATTTCTTGAGTAACATTTTAATTATTTACTGACAACTTGAGAAATTGAAAGGTATAGGTAAAAAACTTAAGTAAGTCACCCGTTGTATGTAGTTGTGAACAATTTTGCAATGAACGGCACAAAAAATACGGAGGCAGCTACTTCAAATTGACAACTATTTATATATCTTATCGTGACAGTCATGTCAATCATAAGTGGACAGGAATAATCAAACTTGAAATACATATAAGTAAATAATGAGTTTGCAATCCATACCACATATTTAAAATTTTAAAAGTAGAATGTCTATTCGCACACATTACTCACACATACAACAGGTGACTTACCTAAGTTTTTCACCTATAACAACATAGGTAAAGCACATAAGTGCTACATAGACAAAACCATAATAACTATTCCTTCAAAATGCCTTCACTTACTTCTTTAGTCTCCTCTTACGTCAAAAAAGCAATGGAGAGGTGCTCCAATGACCCCGCACAACAAAATGATGAGTGGAAGCAAAATGAGTTTTAGACCCTGCGCGGACGACAGACTATCCGCGACGGACTTTTTAGTCTGTGAAAATAGAAACTACGGAATTATATGCAGCAACGTACACGACGCACCAAAAGTCTGTCGTCAGCGTTGCGTCTTAATCGGTTTGTACTTTTCCGCTGACTAGTACATGAATGCTCATACTAACTGCTCATGACCGCGATACTGAGCCAGATGGCATTGAGCAGTCTATGACCATATCAAGCACTCCTGCGCATCGTTTTTTGAAGCCAATTAAATAATTAGTACACTGCCTAGTTGAAGTCTTTGCGCTGCTAACTATACTACGTTTTACATTTAACATTAGGTTTTCGAATTCCCACTCATTCTCTCCTAATGTAATTCTTAAAAAAAAAATTGGTACAAATCTTAAATGAAACGGTAATTTTATTTACATACATACATCATTCCTATATTCCCGAATGGCGAGCGCATGTTACGTTCCGTCGACAAAACCATGACTATTTCACGTTTCGTGGCCTAATTTTTAGGTTTTAGGTCAGAATCAGAATCAGAATCAGAACATTTCGGTCCGCAGGTATAATGGTGACAGACTAGGTTGTTAGTCTGTCGTCTAAAACATACTTAAAGCTATTTCCTTAGCCGCATCTAGCGACATCCACGGAAGACATGGACAGGTGTTATTTTAAACTCGACACCACACGGCAAACTTAATTTTATTATTATTACCGGTAACAGTAATTAGTACCTACCGCTGACAGTGGCAAAGTTAACTTTGTATCTAAAATCTCAATCTGTTGATGACAGGTGTACATTTTTGGCTTTTTAAGGTAATTTACTTCTCAATAAATGTTGTGTAACGTGGCTTGTAACTGAATTAACTTGTTAATTCAGGTAACTTTGAAACTTGGATTACTTCGGCGGTGTGCGGTAATTTTACCGCCAAAAACTTCGTCTTCATTGGATTATGTTTACACGGGGATTGACGAGATGATTTAGTTATGAAGGGAATCAACTTAGCTTTTTTCTAATTTTAATAATTATTATTTAAAAATGTATTAAAATACTTCAATACTTTCAAACTAATAAGCAAGGAACGACGCATTCACGTAAAGAATCGCATCGAAATCAGTCTATCCATTTGAAAATTACGATGTCACAGATAGATAAATGCACGGATAGATATTTAAGCTAAATTAAGCTATAGCAAATAACTGTATGACGAAATAAATATTCAAATCAATCTAAAATAGCGATAAACCTAACCGTAACATCATTAACTCGTACAACAATCTCAATTTAAATTGCGTAATCGATGACACTGACAACAAAGAATAATTACCATCTTATTAACTTGTTCTGCCCTGAACTTAACAGAACGCATCTTTATAGAAAAACCAAAGCATATTAGCGGGGCGACCACAGACTTATATCGAAATAGATGACTCAAGTGTATCTACTTTGCGTGCCAAAAGAGAGCCAAAAGGGAGAACAATGCTCTTTCTTTGACGCGATTTCATTTACTTTTGTACCACTTAGGACTTAGGTAGATTAGGTTTAACTGCCTAGAAACAAGACAACATCAATAAGGCGGCGTCAACTTCGGTTTTACTCGGGCTGTCAATTCCCATCACTAAAACGCTCATGTGACGTTATTGTAGGTAGAGAAAAAGTGGCTTGGTTTTCATACAAATGCAGGAACTCGCGGTATCTATTTCGATATAAGTCTGTGGGGGCGACCTTTCAGTTATGAAATAAGGAAACGTCTCACGTATTAGTATGAAATAGGTAGATGCAACGGAAAACTCCGGTCAGTTCAACGTCATTATGTAACCCCATTGTTTTGCGAGAAGGCTTATAAATACAGCGCGTACGCAATCTGTGACATTTCTATCAGAGTCCATTCGCAACATGACGTTCTTATGTGTTTTTACGGTGAGATAATGCCTTTTTTCAACTGTAGTGTTTTCTTACTTACTTTACATGCTAATGTAACTTTCTCTGTCTATCGTTTTTTTATGTGTTCAACTTTACAATAGCCAGTCCTGTGAAAGGACATATTTAGGGCACTTTTTATCCCGATTTTGTTGCCAAATTCCTGTGGGATAGTGACTTGCAAATTTTATGCTGACGGTATCGGATACAGTTAGTAATAGCAAGTGTGTGGGGTGTTCCTGCTTCAGAAATATCGTTTAATTCAACGTGTTTTGTTTAACTTAAACTTTTTAATACAAAGTAGTCTTGGTACGTTTGGTACGTTTCAATGTTTCAAAATAATTTGAGTTCAAGTTTGTATGAAACTGAAAGTAATATTAATTTTAACATAACATACTCCTAACATTAACTTATTTCTTCATACATTCTCGTCGGTTTCTGTTACTCTTGCCTTAACTTTTTCTAAAACATCTCCAATTTGGCTTTCTTTTATGTATTTTTTCAATAAGTGAATAAAAATAACCTACCCCAGGTCAATAAGAGATACAATAAAAAAAATCTGTTCGCTCATAACCGCAACACGAAAACTTGTAGTTAAAATCGCTGTTTAAAATCTAAACAAACATAATCATTAGCTTTAAAGCAACCCTTATTCTGCGTCGGCAGTTATCATTTTGCACAACACTTCAAAGAGTCATAAACAGATCCAACCGCACATGATACTAAACTTGTAACCGTAACGGACATTCGTTACAATAATGATGCTATAAATATGTAACCGGAGCCGAATTCTCGCGTATCAGACTCAACGAATAAGAAACTAATGTTGGAAAGAAAATCGGAAAAGTAAGAGAGTGAAAGGAGATATGGCGAGGAATTAGGCTTGGTGTCTAATTAGTGAACTAAAACGAGACTGAAATAACGGTCTAGCTTGTGAATAATTGGGTTTTGTGAGAAATGATTTTTCTAGATAATTTTACTGGCATTCGGAAGGGTTATTGTTGGCTTGGGATGTTTTTACTTAATTTTAAAGTTTGTTTTTGTCTTTTGCAAAAAGCAATTGAATGCGGTCTTATTTTCGCAGTGTAACTTATGTCTATAAAATAAAATGGAGTTGGGATTATAAATAAACTTATCTTGTAAGATATAGCCTTATTTTTTTTAATTATAATCTTAACTACAGACGCAAAAAGAGGAATTGCAACCAAATTTTGATTGAGTTTTGTTAATTGAAAGAATGCTCTTTAAGATATTCTTTAGGAAAATTTCATTACATTCGAGTATGCCATTCCAGAGATTTTGGGGATTCATACTTAAGTGGATTCATTCATCACGCCTGAATGGCGTAAGCAGGGCATACAAAACGTTGCATAGTCAAATTACTATTTCTCGTTTCGCAGTCACATCTAGCATAGTTAATAGATATAGCAATAATAGCAAGCCAGTCTGTCGCCTAATGAATATCTAAACCTATTTACCTTAGTCACCCCTTACGACTATTAACCTTTTTGAAAACTTATGAGTATTTTGTTTTTTCACAGTTCCTCTCAGCAATTCTTCTAACATCATCTCAGCCTGTTCCGGGTCTTCACATACACACATCATCATACCATGCTGCCCCGTTCCACTCTGTCCCAGTGTACCACGAGCCGTACCACGCATACCACGCACCCATAGTGCCTGTGGTACATCAGCCGGTGTACCACGCACCTGTGTACCACCAACCTCTGGTACATCCTGTGCCTGTTAGTTATAAGGTGAAGACGCACTACCATTTGTTTGGTAAATAAAATTATTGAATGTGATGTTTTTTGTTTTATTTTTACAATGTCTGTGTTGCTTGAAAATTGTGTCCTTTTTGACTAGCTTTCCGTCAGTTAAAATAATATTTCGACCGGTCCAATTTTGATGGAAATATCCCAAGACAAAGAGTTATCAAACAATGATTGGCTTGTAGTAAAATAAAACTGATACTCACGTCTTTACATGGAGATTAGCTCGACATGTTTCGAACCAATTCATGATTCGAACCACCATCGATAACGCGTCAGTTTCATGGCTGTAGCGCGGAAAGAGCGTTTATCTACAAACGCTATGACGCGTTACTCATTAATTAATTTGGCCGAAACATATCAAGCTAATCTCAAAATAAAGACGTGATTGTATTCGTTTTCTTTCACTATGACTGAGTCATACTTAAAATTTATTTTATTTTTGTAGTCAGGGAAATTAAAGTTAACACAAGTGTGTAATTTTTACTATTGTACAGCAACTTAAACAACAATACATTCAGGTATAACAATCCTCGATATCAACACAATGCCACCGACCAAAATCCTCAAAAAAAATCACAGTCCACTTCATGTAATTACAAACCGACCGAACATGATAATTCACCGCGTCAACAAAAACCTCGCCATAAAGGAGAAACTATAAATTTCCCGGGTCCTAAATCATTACTAGTATGACTCCTAAAAGTCCTAATCCTACCTATTCTTGTCCTATAAATAGGTAAAGTCAACGACCTTTGTAGAGTGCAGATATTTCACGGCTAATGGCACCCTCTTTTAATTATGTGAAGCTCTTATACTACCAATTAGGTAAGTCATATTTGTCAATGACACGGAAATAGTAATGGCTGTTGGAAAAGTAGATGATTTACTGTTAATAGTTCAGGTTGATTGTTTTTACGAGAAACCGGAATGTTTTCAGAGTTCGTTAAAGTCGCCGTTTACAATGTACCTAATTAAGTTTGTTTGGAGATCGATTCTAAACGTATGTTTGTATGTACGAGAGTTGTATGTTACACTAGCTGTGCCCGCGACTTCGTCCGCGTACAAAAGGATTTTCCCGCTAATTCCCGTTCCCGTGGGAATTTCGGGAATTCCTTTCTTAGTGCACCTCTACGGTACCTAAGCTGCGTCCCTTCCAAACTTCAAGTGCCTACATTTAACCGTTTAGGCTGTGCGTTGATATGTCAGTCAGTTTTTCCTTTTATGTATTTAGATATGCTCTCACACACACATAATACGAACTATAACAGACCCCTGACGATCATTCACTGGGGTATTTGTGGATGTGTGTGCACAAACGGTAGGACCAATTTTGATAAATCTTGGTATGTTGGAATTTGACACTTTGGATTAACGAATTAGCTACTTTTTATCCCGAAAATATATAGTTCTCGCAGTATAGAAGTTAGCAAATTTTACGCAGTCGGAGTCACGAAAAATGGCTAGTTATTCGTATCAAATGGGATAGGCAGAGCACATGAAACATGGCATTGAAAAATCCGTGGATATTTCACGCTTCTAGCATAAATTTAGGTTTTAAAAACAGATGAAAGAGATAATGTGGTGCCGGGTTAGAATAGCACCTCCCCCTTTCTTCCCGTGGGTGTCGTAAGAGTCGACTCTGGGAAAGGGTTAGTGTATTGTGGGCGATGGGCTAGCAACCTGTCACTGCAATATCACGTTTAACCATCTGGATACCCTGAAATTGCTAGACGTGGCACTGAATTTTTGAATTTATGTGCTCTGCCTACCCATCTTGGGAATACAGGCGTGAGAATATGTATGTATGTATGTATGAAAGAGATATAATAGTCAATGGTTGCTGTACCTAACCCTATTTCCTTAGTTACCCCTTACAACATCCACTGAAGAAATGGAGGTGTTTTTCTATCTCGACACTGCACAGGTCATACAATGCAAGCTGTAATAGACCTCCGGACGATAATTCAGTGGGGTTTTTAGTCACAGTTATAGAAGTCTTATAAAATACGGATAACTCACGTTATAAATCGAGTTTAGCTCGACATGTTTCGGACTAATTCGTAGCCCTTCATCAGTTCGCGTTTGGCAGCAGCAGCTGCCGTGGCTCCTAGATGAAGGGCTACGAATTAGTCCGAAACATGTCGAGCTAAACTCGATTTATAACGTGACTTATCCTTATTTTATAAGATGAGTGAGTCTCACGGGAGTTTAATGTTAAAAATACAGTTATAGAAGCTCTTAGAGATCCATCTCTGTGTGGTGATTTGGGATCTTTCAACATCTATCAACTCGGGATTGACTACAGCAGATTGATTGATTGAATTAGAGTGAAAAAGACAAATTATTATGTGTGCACAAATCACCCGTGTGGTGTCGAGTCTAGAATGACACCTCTCCATTTCTTCCGTGGATGTCGTAAGAAGCGACTAAGGAAATAGGTTTAGGTATGCTTTAGGCGTCAAGCTAGCAACCTGTTACCATTATACTAGCTCTTCCATCTGTTTTCAAACCTAAAATTAAGCTAGAAGTGGCTGCGCAGCGTGAGATAGTCATAAATGTCATAATTATGGATTAAAATTTGTCTATGTCACGTTTTGTGTGCTCGCCTACCCCTTTTGGGAATATAGGCGATGTAGGGAACATAGGAGACATAGTGTATGTAGGCAAGTATGTATGTATGTATGCAAAAGACATCGACGAGCCTGTATAATTATTTCGGTTGAACTTCGGTTGAATGCATTACGATATACCTTAGGCGTATGTCGGTATTAGAATATCACCTCTCCATTTCTTCCGTGGATGTCGTAAGAGGTGACTAAGGATAAATAGATGTAGACATACTTCAAACGACAGACCAGCATTCTATCACTATTGTACCCACTTACTTAAAAGTCTTAAAACCTAAAAATAAGCTACTGCGAAACGTGAATTGTCATGGTTTTGACTAAGGTAATGTTTCGTCTGCTTTGGCTACTCCAATTGGGAATACAGGCGTGATTGTATGTATGTATGTACGTATGTAATTGATTGAAAGGCTAGGTCAGGCTCTATAAATAACGATACGTGCTACCTTCTGTTGATTATCAAGGCAAAGAGCAAATGCAAAGCTCATGGGTACATTAGTCCTGGCCTGATATGGAAACCGACCACTACTACGAGTCGGCATAGTAATAAATAATAAAATAACGATCTCGTACAGCAAACGGTCTTATAGCGAAGAGTCTCGATCAACATCTCAAAAGACTCTCGCTAAGGCGAAGGCGGTACTCCTTGATACGGTGCGCATCGTCAGGAGGTTTCTTAGTCTGCAGCCAGCAGCTCTAACCTGTGTCTGTATCTAAGGTCTTCCCCCGCTACCGATGGCACCCTAAGTTAGGTTTCTAAATTTAATTTGATGTTATCTTGCGATAGTGGAGGCTACAGTATTATTTTAGAACCGTAAAAAGAAGCAACACCGGCAATGTCATTTTAGTATCTAAGATTAAAAATTAGACCTTAATTGTATAATTCTCCGTACAAAACGTTCACGCTGCTAGTAGCAAGAACGGTCTTAAGACCTTAAGAGTTAACTCTTAGTAATGTACCATAGTAGATGGGATATCCGCGTAGATATATGTAGAGGTAGACTTCTTCCGGATAAAGATAAACTGTAGGAAGTTTTATCTGGACAGGTCCATACCATCATACTATATCCGTACTATCATTTTGATGTCAACCTGATGCAATACATTCTGACTAAAATTTTCATCTAATTATGAGTTTAGCTACGAAATATTATAAACCCTAGTAGATTAGCTGCTGGCTACTTTGTTGCTCATTCGATTACCCAAAATTTACCGATTTTAAGAATACTAAAACGAAACAAATTCTTTAAAGTCGTGCTAAAATTGAAATTTGAAAAAGTAAAAATGAAATCATTCATAAGTAATATTGATTACATACAAAGACGCATATGTTTCCAAATAAGGTAGGCAGAGCACACACAACGTTTAAGTTTCATGCTCCGCTAAAATTTCGCTATAAAAAAAGAACAACAGTGACGGGTTGTTTGCATGTCGCATTTGGAAGAAAGGGGGAGGTGCTATTCTAACCCGGCACCACACGGGAAAAACACATGAAACTATTTTCCTTCGTCACCTCTAAACATCCACAGTAGAAATGGAGAGGTGTTATTCTAACTCGACACCACACTTCATTAGGATCATAGCAAGTGGAAGAAAATGCAAAGAGCATGTCTTACACTGCGGGAAAGAGGTGTGACGGTATGTATGTATGTATGTACCCGGATCAATTAAGTTAATTAATTTTAATTACTATTAAATACCTAAGTCAATTAACGGTTTTAAATTTAAATTAGCGCCTCGTCGCCACTTGACTCACTCGGCATTACAAGTACAAGTATTAGTACAGCAAGGTTGTCTCGAATTGGCTGTTGTAAGTTTGACAGCTTTTCAAGTCTGATAAAAGTTGGTAAAGGATCGAAAAAACTTGTATTGAGTAATGCTAAGTGTACCATTGAGAAAAGTTTTCAACGAAAGTAATCTGAAACGAAAGAGTTTATTGGTAAATGGCGTTTCGTGAAGTAAGTACTCTGTAACATTTTAATAAAAATAAATGCTAGAAATGGCTACAAAACGTAAAAGAGTCATGGTTTTCACTATGTAGCGTTTTGTGTGCTCTGTTTACCCCATTTGAGAATACAGGCGTGATAAATGTATGTATGTATATTATATTAATAAAACATATCATAGGTTAGAATAAGTTAAGTGGTATAAAGTTATCGCGAAACTAAATCACGGATTGTTTTGTGTAAAGTTTTAGGTGCTCTGCCAACTCTCCTTGAAAATGCAAGCGTGATCTAGTGTTGTTATTTTAAAAGTTTGTTTAAATTTACCCCGTGTGGTGCCGAGTTAGAATAGCACCTCCCCCTTTCTTCTCGTGGGTGTCGTAAGAGTCGACTCTGGGAAAGGGTTAGTGTATTGTGGGCGATGGGCTAGCAACCTGTCACTGCAATTAAATATTACGTTTAACCATCTGGTTACCCTGAATTGGCTAATCGTGGCACTGGATTTTTGAATTCATGTGCTCTGCCTACCCCTCACGGGAATACAGGCGTGAGAATATGTATGTGTGTATGTATGTATGTTTTAATTGAGTTTCAAGGCATAGGTACAGATTTTTTGTTGAAATCAAAATGTACACAAAATTTATAGCAACAACATCAGCGGGCAATCACTCCATATAATTCAATAACATTGTAATTATTTCCAAGAAGCTTCGTTTAGCCAAGTCAAATGTTAATTTAGTTAATTTATCTTATTCGTCGGAAATAATAGTAGCAAGCAATTGTTTACGCGAAACCACGAACTTCAAAATGTCTATAAATTTAGACAAATTATATTTACCAAAATCAAGTTGGTTAGTGAGGTTACTAATTGGCTCTGTATTAATTTTAATTACGTCTATTATTCACTGTCAAAAAGCTGTGTTTTGTCGGTGATTTTTTTTACTGAAATTTGTCAATAATTCACATACATACATACATACATATTCTCACGCCTGTATTCCCAAACGCGTACGGGTAGGCAGAGCACACAAAACGCTACATAGACAAAACAATGACTAATTCACGTTTTGTAGCCACTTCTAGCATAATATTTTTTAGGTTTTGAGGTGGCAGGTGCAATAGTGACAGGTTACTAGCCTGTCGCCTAAAATATACCTTAACCTATGTCCTTAGTCGCCTCCATGTGGTGTCGGGTTTAGAATACACCTCTCCATTTCTTCCGTGGATGTCGTAAGAGGCGACTAAGGACAATAATTCACAGTTGGGAATAATTATGTTTGAAAATATTATTAGCAATCAATTCTGCCGTGTGGTGTCGGGTTTAGAATAACTCTAGAGGCGACAAAGGAAAAATAGGTTGAGGTATATTTTAAACATGTCGCTGTCACTATTATACCTTTTAACTTATAACCTAAAAATATGCTAGTAGTGGCTTCGCATTATAAAATAGTCGTGTTTTTGTCTATGTAGCATTTTGTGTGTTCTGCCTACCTATTTGGGAATACAGGCGTGATTTATATGTATCTACTCAAGGTGTCAATAATTTAGTTTCCTCTCTGCCTCTCAAAGGTTGGCTGTAAGAGATCCCTTAAGAGATAAGTCCGCCTTTGTACTTCGCCTTTTCATTTGTATATAATTTTGTTTTTTGTATTTTGTGTTTTTTTTTCCTTTTGTACAATAAAGTGTTTACTTACTTACTTACTTACTATTAAATTATAAGTTCATGTCTAACTAAAAACGCAGTTAACAGTTATTGAATTATATTTTTAAGTGTTTGGTTAGGTTTCAATAGTAGCATGAGTGTAGCTTCGCAAGAATAGATGAATTGACTAGAAAATTACTTTTAGCAAAGTAAAATAATAATATGTATAAGTTCTTCAGTTCTTTGAATTTTAAGAGTGACGACCTTTAACTAAGTCAAAGTACGCAGTCTCAGGTTCATCGCTACATTGTTTAGGACGAATTATCGTACTCAGAGTATCGCGAAATTAATTAAAAATAACTATTGACTTTCGAACTCATTAGCTGTACCACTTTGTACATTTTAATATAATTATGTTTGTTTATTTGACATTTCTTCACCCTGAGTTTTATTTATATGTAAGCGCATTTTACTTGGCTATTTATAGTAATTACATTATTTTCTTCATTCCTTTACCCTATATAACTTGTTATTCCAAAATCATTTTTAATTTTATGATATGAAATATGTGTTTATTTCCGCAATGATCAAAATGTTTTATTAATCTTTTGTTTTAAGAATATGTTTCAATTAAAACAACTAAATCAACTGTCACATGTTTATTTTAATCCCGTAACGCCCACTAGCCAATCCGACACAACCTCACTCTTTAATCGTATGCTCAAGTTGCGTATTTCCAAACGCGATAGATTTATTACATCGAGATCACAGATTTATATCGAACTAGATTACTCAAGTGTATGTACTTTGCGTGCCAAAATGGAGCCAAAAGGAAGAGCAATGCTCCTCTTTTGACGCGATTTTATTTAGTTTTTTAACATTTAGATTAGGTTTAACTGCCTGGAAACAGGATAATTTGATAAAGGCGGCATCATCTTTGAATGGGTTTCACTCGGATTGTCAATTTTCATCACTAAAGCGCTCATGTGACGATACCTACCGTCGAGAAAAAGTGACACGCTTGGTTTTCATACAAATGCAGGAACTCGCGGTATCTAGTTCGATATAAATCTGTGATCGAGATGCATAACCTTAGACCAAGACTGGACTATAAAAGGGCAAGACCTAGCCTACATTATACAGTTTGCCTCGAGACAACTGACTTGCCACAAGACAAGATGTTCAAACTGGTGAGGAATTGCGCTTCGTATTCAAAAATATCATCTTTTTTTTTAACAAAATCACTTTCCGTGTGGTGTTGGGTTAAAATAACATCTCTCAATTTTTCTGTAGATGGCGTAAGAGACAGAAGAGGTTAAAAAATATTTTAGGCGACAGGCTAGCAACCTATCGCTAGTATACCAGAAACTTAAAACGTAAATAAAATATGCTAGACGTTGCCATAAAACGCAAAATAGTCATCGATTTGTCTATGTAGCGTTGTGTGTGCTCTGCCAACCCCATATGGAAATAAGTACAGGCGTTAAAACACTAAGCAAATATCATATAAATTATTGATAGTCAGTGAACTATGTTTTCAAACGAGAAAACTTTACACTAAAATTTCCAGAGCTTTCAAAATAACCGAACATAAACTTAGTATAACCAGGTTCACTTCGCTTCAAACAAAATTATTTATATTGAAAACAATTTGCTTAGCCCAAACCAAGCTAAAACAAATTCGAAACTAAATGCAAATTCTGTATTCGACTGCACATTTCAAAAGTTTCATTCATGTTAATTAAACAAAGATTATGATATTGTTACGAGATTTAATAACCAATTGAATTTTTACCCACCATGGAACATATTTACAGTGAACGTCATAGTGACATGGGGTAGCACTACAGAGGAAATATAGTATTAACAAGTAGTCATAGTATTATCAGATCTATTTAGCGTTTCGTTACGTGTGATCTGAATACCCGTACAAGTTAAAACAGTAAATGCTAATATTCAGACACGGTTTTAGTGCATTCGATTATTTTCACAATCGTACACACCATACCATGGCTAGGCAAGCCTTCTCTTTATGTTGTTTAGTTCCCTCAAGGGCATTTTATAAAACAGTAATTTTTCGGACTTTTTAAAATTCTTTTTATCATAACTTCAAGGCAGCTGAGTACAAACTTTGTATAAAATCAGTGTAGGACGATAACCTTATAACATTATCTTATGTAAAATATTCACTTATGTATTCCAAGAAGCAAACAGACGCACACATTATTTTAACTCAAAGTAAACTCAGTAAAAAATCTGGCTTTTCCGTATTCCCCGTAGGCATATTTAGTAATCTTAATCTCTTGATTGGAGTCTTTGAAAGGGAATCTGGCTCGTTTCCCAACCACTTAGAATCTTCATTTATCTTCATTAATGGAAGTACAATCAAATGAAACTCAGTGATTTGACGATTTCGTTTTTGACTTAACATCTTATAAAAAGGTATAGACATTGCACGCTCTTTTTTAGTTAATTTAAGCCATCTTCATGTATTTCTGTCACTATTTTTCACCATGTTTCAACCTAAATTTATGCAAGAAGTTGCTACGAAAAGTGATATACGGTCATCTCTATGTAGCGTTTTGTATTCTTTAACGTCGACATTTTGTCGATTTTCCAACTACTACATCATTATCACGCATGTATTCCCAAATAGATGCAGAGCACAGTCACGAAAAGCTACATAATCAAAACCAAAAAGCTCGTCACAAACTACGCGTAGGTATACGATAATAAATAAATGTCATATTTCTATGTATATGTTGGTGCCAACAAATACTTGACGATAAATCTGCGCTGTGTGTGTCAACTCAAAGAATTGTATAGGGAGCGATATTGACAGATATCTGTTCAGTAACAGATATCTTACCGTATCTGCTTAGTGTGTGACACGCTTAACTATTTCACGCCTTACAGCCACTGCGAGCATATTTTTGGATTTACCTCTTAACCGAAAAGTTAAGAGGTACAATACAAGTAGTGACAGGTTGCTAGCCCGTCGCCTAAAATATACCTTAACTTTCCTTAGTCGCCTTCAACGACATCCTGGGAAGATATACTTATAGAGATATAAGAAGCCTGTCTACTCCCCGGCTACACAATTTAAATATTGCTATCATCGTAAGCTCATCCTTATGGGTGAATGCACTACTTAGATCAAATTCGTATCGTCCCACGCATAGCAGTTAATCTTCGAGTTTTGACCGAACAATTCTGTCTGCACACCTTGGTTCTTCTGATATTTCAGTTAAATTCTATTAACTCAAAATTTATTGCTATTTTGTGAAAATAATGGATAATGCTTGATTAATTTAATAAAACTTGGTCGATGTTTGATTCATACTTCCCTTCTTAAGTCTTTCTCGCGCGGTGTGGTTTCGGGTTTAGAATAACACTCCTGTTCTTCCTTGGATGTCGTAAGAGGCGACTAAGGAGGTTAAGGTATATTATAGGTAACAGGACATCCTGTCACTATGCCAAGTTAACCTCGTAAGGCCCCGCGTACTTTATAAAGTACAAATTACTAGTAAGCATAACAGCCGAATGTACTTCATTAAGTACAAATTATTCAGTGGAAAATGAACTTAAAGATCAGGCTACGTAAGATTCAACATTTTAAGCCATGAAATTTTTGTCTGGGTCTGAGGCCCTAAATTAAGTATTTAGAGTCAGGGCTTAGGAGGTTAAAACTGAAAAATATGCTAAGCGTGGGCACGCAGCTTGAAATAGTCATGGTTTTGTCTATGAAGCGTTTCGTGTGCTCTGCCTACCCCACTTGGGAACACAGGCGTGATGTATGTATGTGTAAAGTAATTCTCTTATTATGGATTGACAGTAACTTGCCCCATGTGTCTGTTACTTTTTTCACTCGCTGTACCGATTTTGGCTACTTTTTATCCTGGATAAATGCATTATTCCCCTGGGATAGGGATGAGCGAATGCCACGAATAAAGTAGTACGATAATGTTCATCATTCTTAAGCTTCTTAGGTACTATTCTGCATATATTTTAGCTACAGTTAAAATAGGTTGGGTTTAGCAATGGAGTTAAGGGATTTGTCCGTCTGATACATTTTAACAGCTATACTTAATTATAAACATAAGTAAATAAAAAACGTCACGCATGTGTTTACAAAAGAGGTAGGCAGAGCACATGAAATATTACCTAGTCAAATAACTACAAACCATGACTTTTATTTCACGTTTCACGATAACTATAATAGTGTACCTAAGTATAAAACTTGTTAAAAATTAACTTACTTATAATTATGATTCCGAGGTTGACTGTAAAATAGTCCGTTAACTTACTTACTTTTCACTTACAACGCACAGTGTTTTTTTGGAGCTCATTTTGGGACAGCCTCATTTTATTGTATAATCAAATGCTACAATATATCACGAATATAAGACAAAAACTCCCGAAGTGCTCTGTGGTACAGTTTTTGAGAAAATTAGTTTCAAAGTTGAAGTCCCGGATTTATGAAGAAACGGAAAAACAATTATTTAAAAAAAACTACAGTTTTCTAACCCACTTTTGCAACGTGGCTCGAGAGGGCTAATATAAAGCTACATTTTGAAATATTAGTTGGTGCGCTAGGGCTTGTCAGTTCCAAGTTAATCGCATTTTCATGAAAATAGTTTTCTTTTTTTTCTGGCTATGGTCTTCACTATTAGCGGCTGCTTTTTATTTTAAAATGTAGCCATACATGGAGACTACAAACACAAAAAAAATCAGCTGCTAGAACCGCGGAACTTCGGAGAAATCATTACATGAAAAAAATCTCGGATTCCGGGATTATGGTAAAACATTGTCGATTATTTTTAGTGTTCGAATTGGTCATTAGGATGATAATACGGGAAGTTAATAACTGTTAAAATCAATTAGAGAGACAATATTTGTTTTTTGTCGTTCACCTTTTTTCCTAAACAATTTTTTTGACATTAATGATTCCACTAAACTCTAAGCTTTATTGACTGAAGCCTATGTTACGAATTGTTTGTCAATTGTGTTTGTTTACTTACTTTGTACAATACAGAGTTTATTGGTCTTCTAGATACTGTAAATAGCGGTCACATACCTTGTCTTACTAACCAGCATTGGGTTCGTGTGGTAAGGTGCAACCTGAAGCCTTCGGCAATTTTTATAAAGATTTGGCAAAAAAATATGTAAAAGACCACAATATGCACAAAAATTTAATTCACGGAAACACGGAACCATTACTGAAAAACACGGAAACATTATTGAAAACATTAACATTAACATTAACATTAACATTAACATTATTGAAAGTTCAGCGCTGCCAGTAGGATTGCTGTCCGAACAGGCTGGAGAGCTCGAAACAAATTTTGGCAATACGATCGCGAACACAATTGCCAGAAAGACAGTAGACAGCACACTTTTAAAGATTTATTTCAAAGCTTGAGTCATCCGATCCAGCGTTATCCAGTACAAGGCTAACTAGACGTCAAAATAGCCCGAAAAAGATATCTCTGCCCCCTCCGGTCATTGAAATGTTAGAACCGTTTGAATTTAATAACAACGATGACGATGATGACGATGAGGATGTTGCATTTGAGGGCACTGAAAGTGCCGAAAGTGAATTCACAACAGTTCCACTAACGAAAACGATCCATTTACATGGTAGATGACTAAAAAAAAAAGGTCTCTCAAATTGATTTTAACAGTTATTAACTTCCCGCATTATCATCCTAATGACCAAAACGAACCCTAAAAATAATCGACAATGTTTTACCATAATCCCGGAATCCGAGATTTTTTTCAAGTAATGATTTCTCCGAAGTTCCACGGTTCTAGCAGCTATTTTTTTTTTGTGTTTGTAGTCTCCACGTATGGCTACATTTTAAAATAAAAAGCAGCCGCTAATAGAGAAGACCTTAGCCAGAAAAAAAAGAAAACTATTTTCATGAAAATGCGATTAACTTGGAACTGACAAGCCCTAGCGCACCAACTAATATTTCAAAATGTAGCTTTATATTAGCCCTCTCGAGCCACGTTGCAAAAGTGGGTCAGAAGATTGTAGTTTTTTTTTAATAATTGTTTTTCCGTTTCTTCACAAATCCGGGACTTCAACTTTGAAACTAATTTTCTCAAAAACTATGCCAAAGAGCACTTCGGGAGTTTTTGTCTTATATTCGTGATATATTGTAGCATTTGATTATACAATAAAATGAGGCTGTCCCAAAATGAGCTCCAAAAAAACACTGTGCAACGATCTTAACATCATAAGGAACATCCTGTTATTAATAATAATTTTAAAAACACAATTATGATTCTCATTTCCAGACAATCCTCCTCGCCTTCGTTGCGTGCGCGCAGGCGGGCATAATCGCCCCTGTGGTCCCGGTGGCCCACGTGGCACCCGTAGCTGTGACCCACACGAGCTCCGTGGTCCACCACGGGCACCCGGTGGTCCATGCCGCCCCTCTAGTCCATGCTGCCCCACTGGTTCATCCCGCCCCAATCGTACACGCAGCGCCTATTGTCCCCGTTGTGAGACATCACCCTGTTATCGTCCACCATTGATTGTTGATGTTTAAAGCCTAGTCTTTTGCGACTGTTTTCGTCACTATCATTGTTTTTACTCAACTCAACGGGTTTCACCGTGGTAATAATTACCGTATCACGACTGTTGGTGACGTTTAACGTTTGACGTTTATGTTGAATGTGATAGTGATGAAGCATTTCTAAGACTAATGAGGTTAGCTTTGAGTTTTAGAAAACTAAACACAATACATTGTTAATTTGATTTAGAAAAAAAAGCATACCAAGTCTACGATTTATTTGTCTGTGTAAAACTTTCGTTTTTAGTTGTACCTATGCTTTTAAGTCTTTTTATAATAGAAAGGTCTTGTCTGTTTTTAACTTTATTCTTCGTGAAATTAATGTCCCTTTCGTTTGTCAAATGAAACCAGTAAAACTTTCTTGTTCGTTTATTTTGGTACACAGTAAAAATATCTCAAGACAGTATTACTATTGTAGTTTACTTTGTTTCTTTTTTGTTCTATTATATCGAAGCGTTAAAGGATTTTGCAATAATCCTCCGGCTGCGATGCGTTGACTACCTATTTATTCCACTACAGTTCAACATTTTCTTTGTAGAAAAAATAAAGTGTACTAAACAAACTTTGGTTTCCATTTTACCCCTTTTTTGCGTGTATCAACCTATAAAGTGTCAAATGTCACTGAGAACCGACCTTCAGAGCACAGTGCATAGCCTAGAGGTCGTTTACCGGTGTATCAACAGGGTAATATTACTCCCCATCATTTTCTTTTATCTTTTATAACAAAAACCGAACATTTGAACCCAGATAACGTCTTCAAAATATCCATATTTTAACGGTACTTTCTTTCACACTTTAAGGTGCCAATATTGCGTTTAAGATCTTTTTAACTAAGAAAGAACTTTTTAGTGTTAGATATTTGACAGTAAATTCTACTTTACTTCTAAAGAATGTCATCCTTGGGCTAACGCACTGATTTCATTGGTTCTATTGCGCTATTTTTTCTTGACTCTTCTACGTTGCTTTGAAGAAAATATTACTTGTCTTTCACTTGTCAGATTCTCGTGTTGATTACTACTATATTTTTTGTGATAATTATATTCCGTTTGAATGATAGTTTTCACAAATGATAGGCGAAAAGAAAATTTTGAGAAGCGCAAACTTGTCAGTTAGCTTAGAATTATAATGTGTGGGATCTTTCTTTGGATGTAGTTTAGTTTTTTTATCGTTTTATTTCATAACTAATTGTTTAAGTCAAGTTATACTGTAGAACTGGAGAATTTTGGCGGCCCGTTAGTTTGCTATAGGTATACCTAATATTGCGAAAAATATTCAAAGTGTTTTTTTAGCAAAAGTTTTTCTTTAAGTAATGTAAAGTATAAAGAACGACGATAAATAAAATCTTCCAATGAAACGTCTGGAAGTATCCTGCCTGGGCTATAAATACGAGTGTCTACACAACTCATCGATTTATTTTGCGCCAATACGTTCGTGATAAATACAGCACACACGGTTATCTTCGGCAACAGGCTTCCTAAATCAAACATGAGACGTATTATATGTATTTTACATAAAGGAAAAACACGCGTGCGTTTCGTAGAATACTAGTGTAAACAGTACTCAAATAGCCTGGTTATTAAAGATGCACGCACGTTTTGCTAACTATACGTAATTGTCGACAATCCTCGTAAATACCAAATTTTAAGGTCATCAGGACCAAGCATTGAAGACTTTCTACCTGTGTAGGTTATAATTTCCTGGCTGAGCAAGGAATTCTGCTACCAGACTAATTGCCATCTGACTTACACATTTAGTTCATCATCATCATCGGCCTATATTCGTCCACTGCTGGACATAGGCCTCTCCTATGGCACGCCACTCAACACGGTCCACATTTAGTTACACAAGTTTAATTTTATCCGACTTACACATTAAGTAGAACTTGCACTACACATGTCATGTAGGTATACGAGATTTCAGAGGTGGAGTAAACGGTAACCGGGAAGTGGATCAAATGTAACTTCCAAGATTTGGACAGACAATCAAAATTATCTAAACAAACAAACAAACATCCAGGTAGGTGCACGTGAATAAAAGCTGGTGAAAAGCAAAATATACTGTATTACATTATTATTCCTGATACACGTAGGTAGATGACTTTACAGAGAAATTAAATAAAATTACTAAGTTTACGTGTCATCCAGGTTAAAAGTACAAAATTAATTTCAGTCAACAAAAAGACGATTAAACAATTTTCTAACTACTACAAAACTTACGGACATTTAACAAAGGCTACGTCCTAATAAACTAACAATTAATTCTTATCTAAAAACATCCACAGGAAGTAAGACAGCTCCTATTTTTAACATTTCCAGCAAAATCTTGGTTTAATCAAATCGTAAGATACTCGAAACCTTTGCTTATTAAAGCGTATAAATTAAATTTGATATGATCAATCGAACGGAACACTGACACACTGGCAGACAAGGAAAACCTTCTTTAGAATAATTTTCCTTGTGTTCAAAGTATAATTGGTAACAGACAAAATTTTCCCTGTTATTTTTTTACTAGCGTTACTTTTTATGGGTATTTATTTTATGAAAAGAATTTTGTAGTTAATTGGTTTCAGGATTACATACTTTCAGTGTTTCCATTGGATGTCTTAAGAAGCGATTAAGAAATAGGTTGAGGGATACTAGGAATCTCTCACTACAAAGCATAATTATGCTAAGTGAAGGCCCGTATTTCGTTTATCTTGTGTTCATCAAAATTTGTAATAGTTTTGAGATTTTTAGTTATTTAATACACTGGTAGTTTGGAGACCTCAAAGAACATTTTTCATTCGAACCGAAACGAATCGAGTTTTCTAACCGACGAAATATTTCATTCACGTGAACATTTAAAGCTAGTGACAACATTCGAAGCACAATGTGAAAACGCAACTTTAAGAGTACTCTTAATAGTCAGTGAATGCTTAGAATTGTTATTGTAACATAATATTTCATAATTTCATTCATTATTTATGTAACTGCTACATGACAGCAGTCATTACACGAGTGTGGTTTATAAAGTAAGCGTATATTGAGTTTGACTCCCGTGTGATGTCGGGTTTAAGACCCCTAACCACAACACTGCTAGACTTCCAAGGCCTAAAAACAATTACTTACCTAATTCACCAAAGCCATATTCCCTGAGTTGATTCAAACCTTTTGCCGAAAAACAAAACACAGTTTGCTTGGCATCTCGTATGTTTAGGACCATGAGGCTACTCGTCCTTTAGAACTTAGCGAAGCTAAGCGATGAGCGAAGAAAAAACCTACCAATATTGATTATTTTCAGGGTTCCGTAACTGTCTGTCTGTCGAAACCCTTTTTTGTGATTTCTTAAAACCTGCACCTAAAAATCGTAATTGTTTTTATCGAAAAACAGTTGGAAATTTGATTTCAGGCCAAATGTTGTCACATTTAGAATAACACGTTCTCATTTCTTCAAGATATCATAAGCGGCGACTGAGGATATTTGTGTTTTAAGGGACAGGTTTGCAACCTGCCACTATTATAGCCATTCCATCTAGGCTTAAACCTTAAACTATGCCAAAAGTGGCTACAATACGTGAAATTGTAATGACTTGGCTTTGTAACGTTTGCCTGCCCTATTTGAAAATACAGGCGTGATGTATGTATGTACCATCGCGAACAGGGATTGTTGAGCCATTTACCTATGTTTGTAACTTGGTCGTGTAATACTAATCCAATAGCTGACATCTAGTCTGTCACATCGGTCATTGATTACACGTCTAAATTGCGAACAGTGGCAAGTGGCTCAACAATCCCTGTTCGTGACTGTACCTGTGTAAAACTTGATTTACTCTTAAGTTTGTTAAAGTGACTTATTCCCGCATTCAGAGAAACAAAACACGCTAGTGGATTTGTGGCCTAATACGAAAGGTCCGTTTATGTTCCGATATGAGTCTTTAAGAAAGGAAGCAATCTTTTAGTCAATTGTTAGGTTCGAGGTCAAGGGTTAAGCAAATGCATAGCTTTCCCGGTAAGTGTTTGTGGACCTTGGTGACTTTGAGGTTATGTTTGTTTTCCGTGTTTTGCGGTAAAAGGATTGTGTTGTTTGACCATTACTCGGCTTAGGCCGGTAACTTCTGGTAACTTATGGTACCTTGGTACATATTCTTAGTTTGAGAGTTAGAAAACAAAACTCTCTCTCTGTAGTTGTTGTTAGCGTCATGTAGTGGATGATCCATGGAGTGGATGATTCGTCCCCACCGATTCCTGTCCATCGCGTCTCTAAGACCGTGTAACATTTGTAAAATCTGCAGTTCTCTGTATTTCTGATTCTGAGTGAAACTCCGAGCGTAGGATTCTTCTAATCGTCGTCGCACGTTGAAAAACTCTGAGCTTCCATTAGACCAATTTAGAGGATACGTTTTGGTTTCGTAGGTAATCGTTTAGATAACTAAATGGTCTAAAACAAGTTTGGCTAAAATCGTGGCAGAATTAATAGACATACTTATGAATTCGTCTTACTGAAAGACTCAGTACAAAAATAATACTTATAAAATATGTTCGCTTTACTTAAATACACGATATATTAAAGAATGGAGATAAAACTGTCGCCACTGCATAATTCATGCTTACTTTTAGCAGATATTCAGACCTTTTTGCAGGACCTGGTGTACTCCTTATTTGCACCACTTAATTTATAAAAATCATCTACCATTTCCAAACCATTACAAACATTTAATGTCCATTCACACCGCTATAATTATACACTGCTTGCTCGTAGCAAATCCATTTATCGTATACTATTTGCAAAGCAATGGATACAACAGCTTGCGATTAGTTCGTCGCATCTCGGTTAAATGTCAGCCGGAGTTTGCTCATAGTTTATTAAGATGATAATCTAAGCTATGTTCACTCGACTGCCTAGTATTCTGTCAACTATCTTAAATTGGAATAGTTTGGATTTGATATTAGCTAGTGTAGACAAGTAAGGAAATCTGAGTTTGAAATAGTCTCTAGAAAGTAACTTAAATGACATAACTCCAGATGATATAAAAAACTAAGCAAACATACACAAAGCGGGAGAAATAAAAGAGGATGAAAATAAAAACACTCAATCTCCCATGGGAATTCAGATCACAGGCAATTTTCTCATACCCAATCACCCGTTATTTAATGATGGCGATACTCAAACAGAAAACCGAGTCGATAAATCTGAACCAAAACGCTGCACAAATTAAACGAACCCCATTAAACGACAGTAAACCCATCCCGAAGGTCTTAAAATTTAACCCGACAATTAATTCTTCATCAACGCATCATTAGGTAGGATCAAGGTTGTCAAAAATTGATGCGTCTCCAAACTCACCCTTTGTCATTAGCCTTGAGGGATTCTCTGTATTAGCAGCGAAGCCTTTAGTATTAAAATCCACTTTTACTGCAAAGGTTTTTGTAAAACTCGTGCATTGCGTGTAATCCTAGTAATTACTTATGCACAAGTTGTTTTGAGCGCGCAGTGAACTGGAAAATATTTTGTTTTTATCATATTTTTGGCAGGGGGATTAAAAGGAATCTGCATCTACCTCAAGGTCATCTTTGAATTAGCTTTTGTTTTCTTTTCCTTCTTCACTTATTTTATTTAGCTTTTTGGCTTAATAGGTATTTCAATTTTCTTTAGCGATTTTCACATTTGCATAAGGAACACAATTATGCTACTGGAGTCAATGTTATTCTGGTCGCAAATAAATATGATTTATACCTATAGCTTTTTACTTTTTAAATCGAATTTACTATTACCTCTTGTAGTTAGAAGGTATCCTTAAATAGACAACTGTAGCTCGTAGTAGGTACGTATTCCTAATCGTTTCGCTTTTAGCATTTAAGAAATATTTATCTTAGTAACAGTTAAAGTAACAGGATGAATGAAACATCCATTTTTCATTTCAAATACAGGAGTAAACAAACAATCAAATACATGATCCATGGAAACGGTCCGATCAAAAACCTTGACTTGTATGATACAGTCACAATTGAAACGGCACGACCTCGTTAACCGATTCCATTCCTGTCTTCCTATTGTTTGTAATTAAATTCAAATTGTCATTTACATACCGTGGGACGGGGGAACTTTAGTCAAGGACACCCCATGGATGTCAACACACTTTGTAATCCCAGCAGGGATATTAATCATGAGATGATGTTGTATGTGGGGAATTAAAAATCTCTACTAATGTTATAAATGTGAGAGTAATTACGATTCAGTTGGTTGCCGTTTTGTGCCTCAATTGCTCACTGTTGAACCAATCGGCATATAATTATTAATGGAAAAATATAGGTCACGCTATAACTAAAATTTGCATTATCTGAAGTTGAAAATTCTTGTTAAAAATTAAAACAAATTTAAAATTAACAAAACATGATACAGACAGCACACATTGAAGGAAAACTGATTATAAGTAAAAGTTACTACAGCAACAACCATTTGAAACTTCCTGTCATTCGACAGCACAAATTATGTTCCATATTTACATTTTTAGACCATTTCGGCTTTAGAATAACACCTCTCCAGTTCTTCCGTGGACGTCGTAAGACGTCGTTTAGATATAAGGTGACAGCCATTTGTCACTATTATATTATCTCTTTCAACTACGTTCCAATCTAAAATCACACTAAGAGAGACCAAGTTTTTAAAACAAAGCATACCCAAAAAAAACAGTCGCAAACGCACCGGAATTAACCAAAACGGTTTATCACTTACACGAAATTATGCAGATGGTACCAACGTGTCTGCCGTATACCGACCGAGGCCGCGACCGAGATTTGTCGCCCGGGAAATTGCAGCGTAGTATGGTAAGGGCCCGACTGAGATTTGCATGATACATCGCTTGTAATTTTTACGATAGAAAGGCCAAGGGAGGATTGGTCACGTTTCCGAGATGGATGCTGTGACGCACCCGAATTGGCAGTCAAGGTTGGATATGGTGCTATAGGGTTTTGCAGAAAGGTGGGCTGTTTACGTTGGGAAAAACTAGGGGTGAGGTTATCGGTGAGACTTTTTAAGGGAGTTAGGATTCATTCTCACAGAATTACACACATACGGTCATCCATAAGTTCGAAAACGGGGTAGATAGACGAAGCCATGACTATTTCGAATTATACAGCCACTTCCAGCATAATTTCAGGTTTGAAAACATGTGACAGAAGCATAGGAGCGGCAGGTAGCTAGCCTGTTGCCTGAAGCATACTTAAAGTACTTAAACTTATTTCCTTATTCACCTTTTACAACATCCACGAAAGATATTAAAAGGTGTTTTTCTGATAGACACTAAACTTATAATTAGGTACTTTATACAGAATATTTTGTTTCTATTTTTTTTTTAAGTTTTAAGCAACTACAAAATTAATCTTTATTGTTGTCTTTGACCACATAAGATGATCATAATGGTTAACTTAGCAAAATTTTCTTACCTATAAGTAGCAGGTTCCCAGTATCTTTAAGAAAGCTTCCCAAATCACATCTATTCCCATGATTTAATTGTTTACGTGGGGGGAATCCAGCATGCCGAGTAGGACAATAACTACCCATGGGAAACGTGACCAGAACCATAATAGCTGACAATTGGCACTGGCTACCAAAGATTTGGATTAATGGAGTGATGTAGTCAAGATAACAGGAATCAAAATCGAATACATTACAAATTATTTTCTTTTCACGACCATGGATAGTAGGTATTCAGTATTTCAATACCGAAAAGCATAAAACAACTTTCTTAAATACCGCACTTAAGCAACAGCAAACTTTGACAGCAGTATTTGAGTAATGCCAGTGAAAAAAAAAGACAATTGTACTGATCAACTTGCCCAGATCCTGGTCGGGCTTTATGTCTATTATGATTCATTTTATTGATACTTTGAAAAAAGTACCACCTTAAACCTACGTAATACGAAACTAGCAAATAGATCACCAAGTCGTAAATTATCATTCACGTCCCCAATATAATTATCCACTATTTTCTTAAAACCCAAACTAAACATTCCCAAATCTACTTCAAAAACCTTAGCACTTCAATCATTTCTTAAAGTTATCATCGACGCAAATCAATACCATGAACTTAAAATAAAATTGCATACATACCTCTGGTACTCGGTTCAAACTTCATCCACCCAAAATCCAAAACAATCAAATCGATCCGATACCAATAACATTCGTCTAATGGTCAAAGTTTCCAACGTTGGAGGACTTCAAAATGCCTCTTGACGTTTCAACTTCAGTATCAGCATACAATGAGTTAGTGAAGGCCTACGCAGTGTATCTGCGCTGAGATTTTGGCCTTGGACCTCATGGCCGCATATTTGAGGTGAAATAATTATTACGCGTCACGTAGTTACAATGGGGTATAACTGGCGCGGAAATCGCATCGTTATCATCTCCAAATGATAAGCTGGAGCGGTTTTATTTAGTCTTTAAGTGAAGCAAGACTTTTAAACCTACAGACTTGAGGGTACAGATTTAGTCTTTGCTTTGTCGCTCGTGGTATTGATTAATTTATTACTGATTTAACCAAACGACTGATTTTTTAATGGGATAGGTAGTGCACACGCAACGTCACAAAGCCAATATCACGGCAATTTCACGTTTTGTAGCCACTTTTAGCATTATTTTAAGTTCAAATATGTGTGGCAGAGGTACGAGTATAATAACAGGTTGCTAGCCTGTTAGGTGAGTCCCACACTCCCCCTGGGTTGTCGCCGCGGTGACGCGGAAAGGACTCAGGGGGGCCAGTGCGTAAATGCATTTCCCAGCCTCAAAAAAAAAAAAAAGGTTGCTAGCCTGTTGCCTAAAGCATACCCAAACCTATTTTCTTAGGAGTCGCCTCTTACGACATCGGCGAAAGAAATGGAGAAGTATTATTCTAAATCCGACACCACACGATTAGTCTTCGAATACGTCACTCATACCCCCTTTTTTCACGTGAAAATTGATTTATTCGGGACTTCCATTTTGCTACAAATAAAAATTAGATTATGGCAGATTTTGTGTCTCTTCTACATCTCTATCAGCATTGTTAAGAATGAATATATGAGGTTAACTATAAGGCTAGGCAATCTTGTCTATTACAATTCGAACCTTCATGTTTTGTTGATGAATTAAAAACTCTTCCGCTTATAGCTCACACAGCGCCTCAACGCAAACGCGGGCGTCTGAAATTTGCAAGATATTTGAGACACTCTACTGACGAGCAACGTTTCCTGGCGTGACCTTTACACATTTTGGCTTCACCCCCAAGGAACCCCTATAGACCCCCTTTAGGACCCCTTATTGCCCCCTTTAGCTCCGGGCTACCAACGCCTTTCATGTGCTAAGCTTTATTTTGAAATCTCCACGTCAACATCTTAAGATATTTTCTACATCTTGTTCACTCGTAAGAAATTACACAAAACTCACAAAATTTATAACGGTAGGATTGTGTTTGTTATGTTTTCAAAACATAGCTTCCTCACGAGTTTCTTACGGTGCATTTTTTCTGGCATCGGTGGTGTTTTTGAAAGATTAGAAAATTTTAAAAAGACTTGTGAAAGAGGTATGGTATTGAATTTAAATTCCTATACCATTAACAAAATAATGGAATATTTTTGACAACTTAAATAATAAACCAGAATTATAATATTCTTCTTTGTGAAGCCATCGACAATCGTAGGCGAGTTAAACAACAGTCCGTGTCCGTATAGAAGGTATTTTATCAACCTTGCTTCTTTCATACAGTGAAACAAAATGTTTGTGTTTATAATTTACATTTTTAGCAACTTTCATAATGTTAAACAAATAAATATTTTAACTAAATCATCTATTTCTTAGTCTACCAAGATTTTAGCATCCTCAAGTTCAATGTTAATTCGTATTAAAACATTACAAGTCTTAGTAGGAACCTTTTTAGAGTTGCGACCTGTAGGCTTAGCACAGCAACAAGCGCGATTAGTTTTTCTAGAACTTCTTTATTTTTAAGTGTCATACCTAGCTACAATTTTACTAACACATACAGATCACTTCCAAACTCTAGAGACGTCAAAAAGTGAGGGGTAATCTATCCCGCGCGCAACTCTACCTGCTCCCTATCATGCTAAGCCGCTTGATTTTGCAGTATATAAAATACTGTTTTCATCAGCTATTTTGTCCACCGATATTGCGTTAATATTGTGTCTAGAAATGACCTTTACAACTATAGAAATTCTCGTTTTTTTCTGAAAACATTCACTCAAAATTCATTCCGACGTTATCCCAAAGCAGCGACGCAAACAACCATGAAGCCTCTCAAAAAATTAATAAACGAAAGGACTCATTTGGCAGGACATTACGGGCGTCCTTGGCTTCAAAAAGGTGCGTCCATCGATCAAAATTTTTAAATTAATCCCGTCCCAGCAGACAAATTTCGGCACGCGAGGCCATTCCTGGAATGCGAAGGATGCATGATTGTCAACACGAACCAATATTATAATAGCACTACCAGGTCAAGGGGACTTGGGACGCATTTCCGATGCGTCCTTGGTCTTTTTAGGGACAATCGGGACAATGCGGGACAATCGGCCAATCCGGCACAATAAGGTGCATTTGGGGTTGCCTTTCAGTTCAATTGCCAAGGGACCGGGTTTTCAGATAGTGTGGCCGCAATAAAAAGGGTGGTTGCTTTTTTGTACAACGTTTTGGGTAACGCAAATATAGCTCTTCCTGCAAAATCCTGGATTAAAACCAAACCAACAAGGTTCTAAACGATAGTCCTAGAATATCCTGAATAAAATGAGATTCAGCGAAAAGACAACATGAAAATATACTTCAAATACCGGTGATAAATCTCACCACCTTTTTTTGAGTTGTGAGGAATAAATAATATTTTGGCAACTTCAATTGTCAGGCACTGTGCTGTTTGTTCTAGTAACATTTGTAGTTGCAATTACTTCACTTCGCTTGATATTAATTCACTCGACTTTTCGACGTTCACAGGTTTCACAGGTTTGTCACAGTATGATACTGGACCGCCCCACCAGGTTATCTATTGAGTATACCGTTTTTAATATTGTTATTTTTTGTTTTTACCAGTGTTTGCGCATGACGTTATATACACTTCACTGTTGGCAACTGCCTGCATTGTGCATTATTAATTTTATTTTCTTCTAGTTTAAAATTTCCAGGGTCGCAATAAAAATCCACCTCCATCTGCAACACCACCACCACCTAGGACGTCCACCTACAAGATGGATACACGACCTAATGAGGGTCACCTGAAAACGCTGCCTGCAGGTAGCTTCCAACAGCCACTTACGGAAGTTTAAAGAAAGGCCTACGTTCGGTAGTGCACGTTTTGTGGCTGAAAAGATGTTGACTGAAAATCAGCGTTGCGGGACTCTCCCCTCCCGCATTCGACTAATGGAGATAAGCCTTTAAAGGTGATAGCTAGGCTTAGGACTTTTGGATGCTCGCCGTGGTTCTAGAATCTATGGAGTCGCCATTATCTTAAATATTTTTTGGATGTCAAATCAAAGTGTAAAAATAAGTGTCATGATTTATGAGGATATATCAGTAATTAATTAATTTTAGCATAACTTTACACAAGATACAGTTCAATACTTCATCAGAGTTTCAATAGTGCCGAATAAAACATACCTATTTAATTAGCTGCGAGAAGAGATTTTAGTTTTAATTTATTAAAGTAAATTATTATTTACTAATACATATTTTACTAGACTATTTTTTGGATTTCGAAAAAAATCTTATTAGAAATTTAACATTTATGGCGACTCCATGGATTCTAGAACCACGGCGAGCATCCAAAAGTCCTAAGCCTAGTGATAGCAGTGCAATAAACTCACCTGTCCAGCGACACGGCGACCAGACTGTACACGGAGGCTGCGACCGACAGCCCCTGCACGTAAGGGACGGTCTTGCACATCAGCCAGCCCAGCACCCACGCTGTGAACAAACAAATAACTTTAAAATTACCTTTTATTATTAAATTATTATAACCACAGAACCAATGTAATCAGATGTACCATCGCGAACCGGGATTGTTGAGCCACTTGCCACTGCTCGCAATTTAGACGCGTAATCAATGACCGATGTGACCGACTAGATGTTAGCTATTGGATTAGTATTACACGTCCAAATTACAAACATAGGTAAGTGGCTCAACAATCCCGGTCCGCGATGGTACATCTGATTACATTGGTTCTAAGGTTCTAACCATCTCTGTTTCTAAAAAGAGGGGTGTAACAAGTTTATCGTCTTGGTATTTTTGTGCGAACAGATTTGTTGTATTTCGATTCGTTCTTTTGCGTTAAACCCAAATGAAACTTCATCTAAGTATAGTGGTTTGTTTGCAATTTTAATATCTTAGGATTTACGGAAAAATTTAAATTGACATGCATCGAAAAAATCTGTGTGAAACTGGACCGGGTTGCTACTTAAAGCATAAATGATTCATACAAGAAACATTAGTTACAGAATGTTCACAATGTTGATATTGATGGTAGTCAATTGGCTCAGAACAATTTGTACGATACTCCCACGACCAACGATAATATTACGTGAGAACGAGTTAAGACGAGTCGAGAAGTCATGAGCAACAATTGAAATACAATCTCCTAGAATTCAGTTCCACGTGTGAAATATTTTTCCTGGCAATAATATACATAGGTACAACTACATACCTACAGATACGATAAATAATAAAATAAATAATTTTGGTACTTGCCAGGTAATGGCAATTCTTGTCCCAAGACGTGTGAAGAACCGCTTAAATGTACTTTAAGTAGTTTTTTTAAAATTAACCAAGACAAGTGATTCTTTTACTACATTGTAATAAAGTGTAATGAAAAGGAATACCTGTTGAAACACATCTGCAAAGTTTTCTATCTCTACAATTAGTATTAAGAAAGATGTAGGCGTCTTTTTGTTGAAGACACAGTTTGTAATATTCGCAATAGTACGAAAGAGGGCGCATAGAAAACCGGCCGTGAAAAAAGCGTTCCGTTCATAACATTACTCCACCACGGCGCACCGTTTCGCTTCCGCTGTCAGTTTATTTGGTATTTGGAGCTTTTGAAATAAGTAAATAGGTAAATAAAATAATACTGTTTTAATACTACAAGAAACGCAAGAAGAAGACTCATCTTATGATTTAGGGTCAGGTCTGACCAAAATATCTGTCGTCAAAGCGTTTATTTATTCATCTGTTCCGATGGTTGTATGTTCTCCTATATCTTAGAAATAAAATTTGCCCCCCTTCCCTGTTAAATGAGTTCCTCTGAAATGTGCACCCAACCTTTTGCAAGTCGGATGAAACTACTATCTGGTGGCGAAAATATGCTAACGACTAAGTAGGAACAAAAATCAGAATAGAATCAACCCTATAAATACTGAGAAATCAGTAACAAAGTACCGACTATCAAAGTAGGTCAAAACGATTTCCAAGCTATCATTAGTTTCATTTCAATGTAAGACAAGTACCTAACTATTACATTATAATACCTCTTTAATTATTTCTGTTACTCTTTTGACACAGTAACATTACATATTTTCTTCTACCTCGCTTCTTAAACGTCTGCATATATCAATTCGACATTGCATTATATCAATGAATAAAATTCTATGCCACAATAAACATCATGACATTTCAAAAGTAGGTTCCTGCTCAAAAATTTTCCAGTAGTCCTGTATTGTAAACAACTTCAGAACTAATCATAAATTATTCATTAAAAATATCTCAGGTTAGCATCTTTACAGAGGCGCGCAACAGTTGGTTCAGGTCGCTGAATCAATATTTGCTCGCTCTGCACTAGAAACTGGGGCAGGTCACTGGCCTACCTGCCTTCAGCCTTGCAATCTACCCTCTCTTTCCCACCCACTGCGACCACCATCTCCCTCCCTTTCCAATGGCCTTGCCCCACCACAACGCATTACAATACAAAAGTCGGAAATGACAGAGCGGCACCAATTAATTTTCCATCGTAAATTCTACTACACAAAGTTGGAATTTGTTTCCGAAGTCGAATGCAACGGTTTTGGCTGTATCGATTTAACTTAGGTTAATAATGAAACTGATTTGGTTTTAATGGCGGTGATTCGTAGTTGTTTTTTATAACCTATATTTATAACCTTGACCCGGAAGTGGTGGTTTGGAATCGTTTAGCTACCCGCGAATCAAACAATGCAGGAACTATAAGCTACTCGCTACGAAAACTTTTACCATTAGATAGTAATATTTGTAGCGAACAAACTTTTGCCGTATATATATTTACTTCTGCGGCTGTTAATCTGGACAATATGACGCGAATTAAATAGCGCGTTGCCAAAATTGAAAGGCTGTCTAACTAAGATATTAGTAGTGTCCCTAGGTCTTGTGAACTGCATTAAGAACTTTATCAAACTATAGTTAGTCGACACCAAAATAAACAAGTTGATTAAAACAACATTATTCTATTTTTAAACCAAGTTGCAGATTATTAAAATAATTTTGATAGCCAATAATAACCAAGGGTTATGAACTCCTGCACTTAAATGTTTACAAGCAATTTTAATAACGATGTTGTTAATTTTGACGTTCTTAAGTGACTTTTTATCGCTTCCTTTTCCATAGCTTGTCATTTGCTGAAATTATTTTTTTAAATGGTTAAATCGCTGGACTGCTTTTATAGGTTATGCAACTGATGCTGAGATAAACCTCAGACTACTAATCGTAGACTGTTTAACATACTTGTCTAAAGAATTACTGTAAGGGTCACTAGATGGCACTGTACAGGGTCTACCTTTCATTGTAAATTTATGACTAGGCTTAGGACTTTTGGATGCTCGCCGTGGTTCTAGAATCCATGGAGTCGCCATTATCTTAAATAATTTTTAGCTGTCAAATCAAAGTGTAAAAAAATAAATGTCATGATTTATGCGGATATATCGATAATTTATTAATTTTATCATAACTCTACACCAGTTACAGTTTACAGGTGACGCGATAAGAATATTATAATTATACGAGTACCTATGGTTTACTTAGTCGATGTGCATCCTATTTAATAGGTACTACAGTTGTGATTGCGACAGACTACTGACAAGTATTAACTGTTTACTAGACAATTTTTTAGACTTCGAAAAAAATGTTATTAGAATTTTAACATAATGGCGACTCCATGGATTCTAGAACCACGGCGAGCATCCAAAAGTCCTAAGCCTATTTATGACAATGAGACCTCATAGTGAAATAAACGGATCTACTCACGTTTTTTATACCGACATTAGCTCGACATGTTGAACAGTCAGCCGCCGCGGCGCGTAGCTCCAGGTGATGGGTCACGAATTGTGCCGAAACAAGTCGAGCTTATCTTTCATTTTATTTCACTGCCATTAGCGTTTACAAACAGAAGGATTGCAGTCTCAATCCCCAACAGCCCAAACTTGTTGGAACAAGAACTGCCCCGGGACTAAATAATGCAGTCCCGGACTCCCGGGCGTCCTTGATTCCCGTTCCCGCTTTATGCGGAAATACATATCGTCGACGCCCTCTCCATATTATTTATTGCTTTTCGGCCGTTTGAGCTGGCCACCCCAAGGAATTTATGGCGGGTTTTTGCAGTGTTGCCAGAATTTACATTGTTACCGCGATTTATGGGGGTTTTGTGCTGTACATCTGACAGCTGTTAACGGTGCAAGTGAAAATTAGGAGTCGAAATTAGGGGGAAATGGGGCGGATTTTTTTTTTGGAAATATAAGCTGGATATAATATAAAGAAACATATAACTGTTTCGGGATTATCATTTTTTAGTGTCATAAGTTCATTTTGATAGATTCAAGCAGTAGTAGATATAAATAAATTTTACCATTTATTTGGGGTTTTAAGTTGACGGGAATAGTGACATGTCTCTAACCTGTCGCCTAAAATATGTATACCTTAACCTGTTTCCTTAGTTGCCTCTAACATTCACAGAAGAAATTAAGAGGTGTTATTCTAAACCCGAAACAACTACGGCATAAAAAATAAAACGATCCTAAAAGACGTCTCTAAAAACTAGAAATAGTATCGACTTCTATACACATATCTTTCTGATCTTTATATTCTATTATGAAAACGTCTAAAACAGTTGTAACATAATATTATCCCTTGATATTCTCATAACAAATGCTTTCCACCGAACTCGTAGGAATTCGGCCAAACTTCAGCCAATAAAATAATGTTGGTATTTTCATGAAATCGAGTACTTCTGTAAAACTTTTTCGTGTGGGATTGTTATTCAACTAATAGGTATTATTTGAAGGTTTCTTATGTAATAAATGGTTCAGAAATATAAAGGTTACGAAGTCTGACTTTGAGCTGCTGTGTTTGGATTTGTCCGTAATTGTTAATAATACCAGAGTTTTTCGCGCAATAATAACAGCCGTGCTTGTACAGCCTTTGCCTCAAATAATTTGTTTCATAATAATCATTTCTAAATAATTATGTTAATTTATTTCCGCTTTTTGTGTGATTTTCAATTAATTACAAGCTATTAACAAGAATCAGTCTGAACGCCGTGAAATGTGACAACAATGATATCCAGTCTTTGCCGACAAAAGAGAGATGTGACCGAGTGGGCAGGTAGCCAATTGTCCTGAGTCAATTTCAAGTGAACTTTATCATCAATATCAATCAATACGAGTATTTAGTATGAAACAAAGTCGCTTTCCGTAGTCTATCCCTATGTACCTATGTGCTTACATTTTTAAAATTACGCTATATATTTTGATGTGGTTTTCTTTATAGATACAGAAACCAGAGGAAGGTTTATACAGGTTGGCCAAAAATTTACCGTAAATATTTTAAACCTAGTGGTCGGGGGTATACTCATCTGAAAACATGACATCTTGATGTCAATAACAAAGAAATTATATTATTTCATATTGAAATCAGCATTGCATCCATGCTAAGCCGAGTAGTAGTAGTAGCGACACGATAAAACCGTTGATTTGTACACTCCAAACCTCTGGAACGCGAAGAGAACAAAATAATGAATGCAAACAGCCGTCGACTTCCGTCCCATGTTTTATTTCACAGAACAATGCCCCTTAATTAAACGATAACCATAATAATTACCGTTATTCTAACTGCCCGTTTTACGGGCAGAGTATTCGGAGTTACTTGTCTTTTGTAAATGAACTGGTGTTTGTAAACTGAAACGCAAAAATAAGGGTGTTGTGAACGTCGATGTATTGTGATTGTGATTAAGAGGAAATGGAGCGGTCATATTTTGTATGGAAATGTAGTCCCCTGATTCCTCGCTGGATATTACCCGTAGAACAATGATTTTTTACATCAACAATCTAATGATATATTAGCATGTTCCTATGTTTTCCTTTTTTTCTTTATTGAGTTATTAAAGGAGATATTAACCTTCAAAAACATGAAAAATTGGTAAGTTTTTTCCGTTGTGTTCAAACCTCTAAAAACCAATTTTAACACAATTATATCAAAATATAAGAACATAGAAACATAGTTATGACATTTTTTAAACATTTAATGAAATAATTTTAAACAAAAAAAAACCGACTTCAAATTAGCTTTATCCTGAAAGGAAACTTCTGTTTATGTACGTATTTACTAAAGGTCAAGTAGGTATACGTATACGTAGCTCTCAGCAGATTCAAGGCTTTAGGAGGATCTATCTGATTTAGAACCCTCTAAACTGTTAAGTAAACCCCACGACGAACGAGCATTAGCAGAAATGCAACGCTTGAGAAGCAGCAGGCCTTGCTAATTACTGAAACTATAATTTTCAGTCTGCAGGTGCATTCAGTATCGAAAAAATTATCCTTTAACTCCAAAAAATTAAGGAGTTGACCTTTCATCATCAGCTCAATCATATTTTTTTTACAGCCAAGCGTAAATACTGGTGTAGTTTTGAAAACTGTACTAAAAACATTACCTGTGCCTATAAAATTTGAGGGTTGCCCTCGATTTCCCTCATATTCCATCATCAGGTCAAAATATGCTGACAATCGGACTACCTGGAAACTATACCCTTTCAGACAAAAAAAGAATTTTCCAAATCGGTCCAAGCGTCTTCGAGTAATCAGCGAATACACATAAAAATACTCTCCATTTCTTCCGTGGATATCGCAAGAGGCGACAAAGGACCTAGGTTAAAGTAAATTTTAGGCGACAGGCTATGAGGCTAGCAACCTGTCACTATCATACCTGCTAACTCAAAACCTACAAAAAATGTGCTAGAAGTGGCCACGAAGCGTGACATAGACGTAGTTTTGTCTATGTAGCGTTTTGTGTGCTCTGCCTACCCCATTTAAGAATACAGGCGTGACTGTATGTAGGTATGTAAGTATGTACAAATGTAAGTTCGGACTAAAATTCCCGAATGCCCATACATTTTTTTTTTATTTTAAGGATAATTCAAAAACTACTAGTTAGATTTTGATGAAATTAAAATGGGACCAATGGGAAGCCATTTGCTGTCGAACACAAAAAGAACCATCGAAATCGGTCCACCCGTTTAGAAGTTCTGAGGTAACATACATAAAAAAAAATAAAAAATAATAAAAAAAAAAAAAAATACAGCCGAATTGAATACCTCCTTTTTTGAAGTCTGTTAAAAACGTATTTAATCGGTTGAGTTTTGGAGAAGAAATCAGGGGACTACGAAACGTTGTTTTTGAATAATTTTCATAGGTATTTTCGGTCCGAGCTGTAGTTGTTCTTATCGCACTCGACGTCGTCTGGGCAGGTCACGGCGCGACAGCAATAGATTTAGCAAATACCTATTTTTCAATTCCCTCGACCGGCATATTTCCTCTTAAGTGTGTGTTTAGCATTCTAGTTTTAAAAAGTCTCTTAAAAGTTCAGATCGATATTGATGCAGTTAGTTTTATTCCAAAGCTATTTTATTGCCATGATTCTTAGCTAAGTTTAAATAAAAATTAAGTATTTTTTAAGGTATTTTTTGGAATAAGACCTTGAATAAGCTATTTATTTAACTTTTTAAGAGTTATAATAAGTAATTTTTAAGATATTCATTTCCCAAAAATGTAATCTGTTTTCTAATATTTTAAATCACTTGTTGCTTGCTTTTAAATGATTTTTCATAACAAAAATTGCGTGAGAAAAAATACAACAGTGACGGGTAGCCTGTCGCCGAAAACATCTAAACCCATTCCCACAGCCCGACGTCAACGGAAGAAATGGAGAGGTGTTCTAAGCCCGGGTCTTCAATTAGAAGATCGCCCTGCCTCCGATTGCCCGTGTCCTGAAAGTTCAGATCCCAGCCTGGAATTGGGTCACGAGGGTTCTGGGTCACCACTTGTTGCTATACAACCTTTATCCGTCTTGTGTTTACGTTTGTTTATTAATTTACCTTTACAAGACAATAGGCTTGTGGGTTAAAAAAAATGTAATTCGTCCGTTTGTTAGATTATGACACATTTTTTTTTAACATATGACTAAATATCGACAAGACTTCGCTAAAAATTGTAGCGAATCATGACGTCACGCGAAAATTTTAAACGCTGTATTATAGTCATTTTTCGTTTGTCAAATAAAATAAAAATTATGTGTACAATATTTTTAAGAAATCTATCTGAGTTTTTTTTTGTCAACTAGCCTATTGTATACTTATTGAGACTTTAAAACATGTTGTTAAGTCAAGTGAAGTGATAAGTTCAGTCTCAAAAATTGGGATGGCTCGAAATTGGAGCGCTGAGACCTTTGGAGATGTCAAGGCCGTGGGAAAATGTGTCGGATGTTTAGAATTTTGCAGGGAAACAGCTGGGCTTTTGGGGGAAATAGAATGTGATTGGATAGAATTTTAGGAAGGTAATATCGAATGCATTTAATGGCGTTAAGATAGACATTAGTAAACATTATAATAATATACAATATACATTTAAAATAAAACTAAAACACTACACTAGAAACAACATTTTTTTAAATTAAACTAAAACATTAGTAGGTTGGGCTTGGTCAAATCAAATTTTCACAGTCGAAAAATTCAACAAGTTTCAAGTTTCAACAGGTTATTTCATAAAATCAATCAATAAGTCACATCTAGATATCATGTCTGTGAATATTAACTGAATAACTGAATATATTTAAAAAAAAACGAAACGTCAACGTCAACCTATATGCGTATGAATAAAAAAAAAACTGTCTGCAAGTCGCCTAAAAACCTTTTTGTCCGCCAGTTACATTTTAGTAGGCAGGGTAGACGAAATACTACACAGACAAAACCGTGACTATTTTACATTTCGTAGCTATCTCGAGCATTTTTTTTAGATTTTGAGTTTGCAGGTATAAAGCGACAGGTTATTCTCTTTTGACATCCACGGAAGATTACAGACAGGTGTTATACTAAACTCGATACCACACGGCGCCAACAGAAACACTCAAATCAATCAATTTTCCAAAGAGTCTTAGGTACTGAATATATTACTAGATCCTATCCAACATATGCCACGATGAGATGAAAAATCAGTGTTTATCTTCGTGACTGATGTGTTGCTTTTGGCAGCCTTGCTCGAGTAACACAATTTCAGTAACAAAGCACTTTAGTGACCTATTTAGCGTTAGATTCTTAGCTGCCCACGAGGCTTTAGATTTTTCCACGAGGAACCTAAATAAATACAAACTAGACGCAACCAAATATTAGAGAAAGGGAGTAAAAGTGAGTGAAAGGATGAAGTATACGATTACGATTCGTAGAATAAAAAAATATCGACGAAAAAATACATTAACCTCTCGTGTGCTACGGAGCAGATCTTCTCCATACAAATCCATAGAAAAAATCGAATGCGCCGCATACGGGGGGTTAAGAATTGTATAACGTTTACTATAAATAGGTAATAATAGTGGGTCAAGAATCCATTGGTTCAATAGTACGTGAAAATGGGGAAAATAGGAATAACAAGGATGATGAGAATAATTATTATATTCCATAGCCATTAGTTAAGTATACATTCCAAAAGTGTCGATCTCACATTCTATCCAGCCTGTAGCTGTAGCGCCCTAGCGCCACCTATCGTCGTAAAGGTGAACTAAACAATCCTACATAGCGCCAACGAATTTTCGAAGATCGGTTGCATAAATCCAACTTCCAACTTTCTCTCGGACTTCGGTCCCCAGGCATACCGTCTGTTTGAAGTGAGATCTCTCTATTGGGGTATTTCCCATAAACTCACCATGGTATGGAATTTCACCTCATCCTTATGACATAGTGAGGTCAGACTTTAGTACCTTTATTTTTACAATTAAGAAAATGGAACCACTTACCGAAAAAAAAAGTAACGACCGGAACATTTCCAAAAAAAATGTAACGTAATATTGAAGATTACTCGCGCGTAAATTATTCCCAAAACGCGCACCATTGCGCAGAATAACCAAAACAAGTTACCAGACGACTAACCGACTCCGAAATGTAAAAAATCTGAAGAAAAATCCAATTTTCCGCAAAAATCTAGGCTTACCGCGACTAAGCGATTTCCCCGTCGGTTGATAAATCGTGTGACGGATCTAAAATATTGGCCCGCGCCGGCCTACTTCCTCGAGCACGTTCTATTAGCAAGCTGTGCCAAACACGAATGTGATGTATGCGGAACACTGCCGACGTTGATTTAAGAAGTTTCTGGGGACTACAGGCACAATAAACATGTCCAGTTTCAGTACATATTTTACATAACGTCGATCTAAACAAATAAGCACTTTAGAGGCTGTATAAACGTTTATAATGCTACTATACTCACTCAAAATGCGAAAACGATACAGAAATGCTAGAAGTAAGGCGGCTGTTATATTGATTTGATGTGTTACTTGGGTTATAAGACTTATAAGTTATAATACTTAAATATTTTGGTTTGGTTTTGTTCTGTCTTTGTTTAGTATTTAAGCGTCTTGGTTAAAAGATAGTCTGGAACTTGCAATACAGACCGTATGTTTAGTGCAAGGGTCATCGATCAACTTCATGTTTATTTTCTATCGCTTAACTGTATGTGCACTGTAATCTTTGTGAAATACTAAATAAGTAATAAATAACTTAATTTCATTAACAAATTTGCCTTTTAATTGGTTGATTGGGTAGCAAAATATTTTTGGGCAAATAAATAAATAAGGTCCGTTTCGATTCGAAATAAAAAAATGAAATATGGTAAATTCTTGGCAACAGGCCAGCAAGTGGTCACTATTATACCTCTATTATATAATTTAAAGTCATAGCTTTGTTTATACAACTCTTCGTGTCCTCTACCTATCCTATTTGGATATTCAACCGTGATGTAAGTAGGTACGTAAGGATGGTTTAAATATTTTCAATGAAATATTTAGTCCAAAGTTGAAATTTAAGCACGAGAACCTTTTTAAAGTCTTAGTGGTTAAGTCAGCTGTATAATTAACAGTAATTGTTAACTATATAACTTAAGGCTGTATAATGGCTATTTAAATCGTGGTACTAATTTACTACGCTTCAAGATGAGGCGACGACTTTATAGGTCATAAAATAAACGTGGCGTCATACGATGCTGTTTGTATAAGTTAATTACATGTCTTATAACACTTCTAGTGTTAGTTATACAGCCACGTGCAGTGAAAACGGCACTTCGTTCCACGTGTTTTTCTCAGAGGGATAACCCGTTAGTTGCTCGTGTGTGTAGTCCGCATAGTTTCTGATAATATTACGTTCGTTGATTGAAAACTAATTAGCACTTAGTGGCCCTTGCATCATACACGGCTGAAATGGAGAAGTGTTGTTCTAAATATATTTTAGAGACTTTGAAAATAGTCCTAACTACCTTAAAGCAAAATCAACAAACAGCCAAAAATTTCCTATTGCTCATTGTTAACGATATTTTAGTATTTCAGTATTTCTCCTAGATTTACTAGACTCCTAGCTAAATTATTAACTGAAACAACATTTTCTCATTCCCAGAAAATAACAAGTAAGATGTCGCAAAACCGCAAAGGAATTGTCAACACCAAATTGAAACAAGAACCAGTCTAATGAATTATTAACTAAGTCCATTCACTAGACAATAAATCACTAGATAAAACTAGACAAAGTCTTAAGGGAGAAAGGAAATCCTAGGAGTAATGGAAATAAACTATTGTCTTTTTCTTGTTTGGGATTATCACATCCAATCTACGTAAATTGGTAGCTTTTTGAAGTAGCCGATGTCATTGTACCAGCAACAGTCAACACGTCATGGCGTCGAGTTACTGTAAAACTAATTTTCGAATTCAACAATTAATACTGAAGCAATCGGTTTCACAATGAGAAATATTCATTTGCAAAAAAATCGCTCAATGTGTCAACGTTCTGTTGTCAGACACTACTGATCTTTTGTTCGATGATGTTTTGTCAACTGTATTCTCGAACGGGGTAGGGCAGAGCACATAAAACGCTTCATAGACAAAACCATGATTATTCAGAAAGAAAAGAAAGAAAGAAAGACATTTATTGACAACAATTTGACACAGACATAATAATGAACTACGTATATACTACGTACGGGGTAAGGGGGAGAATGGCAATAACATCTAGTCAGCCCCAAATGTCAACCTCACCTGCACGACCCGGATGTTCGTCACCGGATACCGGGTACGACAGCATTCCAGCTGTCGTGGTGCCCCCTGCTGGATAACTAACGAGGCAATGGCGACCGAGCTGTGGCGGGATAACCACATACCTGTTCGGGCAACCGGACAGAAGAGGCTACAACGGCCTTGAGTTCAAAATAAACTCTAAAATGTCTGGTGCAGAAGGCAAGGGGAAACCACTGCAGCTAAACACCCAAGAAAGTCACATGAGAGCACAACTGACGCCTCTACGTGACCACGACCACTCTGCCAAGAGTGAAACGACAGAGAAGAAGATATACTACGTGTATATTTCACGTTTTGTAGCCACTTCTTTTTTTATAGGTACCTACAAATCCTACAATAGCTACAGGATGCTAGTCTGTCTTCTAAACCATACCTAAGCCTAATTTTTAGTCACTTCTTACGACATCCACTCAACGAAGAAGTATTTTTCTAAACCCAACACTTCACCTTTTTAAAAAACGCGAAAATATCAGTAATGTTCCTGACAACACGTGGTTCTTTACTAGTATGAGCATTCGACTACAACACCTTTACAATCTTATGACTTTACGTTTCATGACTTCGAAACTGATTGACACTCTTTATTCTTTAAAGATCAGCCCCAAAAGAGTTGCAAGCTTCACAATCCACCCTTCACTCAGACTTGATCGGATCTCAACATGGTATGCTAATATCCGTCCATAAATCATCCATCCAATGGATCGTCGGATTCCAATAATCCAGTGCAACCTTCACAAACTGCAAGATAAACACAGCGGCCTTGGACATTATTGGATCCCGGGACATTTTGCGAATGCGTTACCCGGATAATGTGGCCGCCAAGAGCGAGGCGGCTTTGTGAAGGAGTGCTCGGCTGGTAATATTTGCGTTACGAAAATTTTGCAAAAGCGACGAGAAATCTTGTAGGAAGTGATTATACCAGTTATACGTGAAAATTACCACGGGCTTTGTTAACATGAGTAGGAATGTATAACTACACGATTGTAAAGATTCTAGCATATTAAATACTACGTTTAAACGCACGATCCCTATGACGTCGAGATAGGTAAAATCTATAAAGATCATGATTCAGTCTCGCTAAGTGAAAATATGATTCCCTTATAAATCCACAACCATACTTCCCTCGCTTTGTACCTACTAATATACACGTCGGTTTTAGGTACTAATCTCTACCTCTCTTGTTATTCTTTACTTCAATTTTATTTTGTATCGAAGCCAGGGTTTTTGGAAAGTAAGTGCCGTATTTACCGTTGTCAATTTAAGTAAGCCTAGTAATTTTTACTATTACTTACAACCAATTTCCCGACGTTCTTTGTGTCTATTCTTATTTCACATACTTTATCTAATCGCTCCAAAGTCAACAAGTCGAGATTCCTTATAATTGTACGCCTTTGTGCTTTTAAGTTTGCATAATGTACAAGTTTTTCATAAATACATTCTATCAGTTCTCATCCCTAGGTTAAGGGACCCTAAAATTACACTGGGTCAAGCATTCGCATTGTCTGCGAAATAAAGGGCACTGTCCATTTAGGCGAAGCAGCGGCCCAGAAGAATCTATCGTGGTATGCTTATGCAATTTGCTTTCGTGACAGGAGTCACGTAGGCTAAAGGGAATGTAAGAATAACAATACATATTTATACTCTTTTTCTTGGTCCCTCATGTATTCATTATATCATTGGCAATGTTCTTACAATTATTTAAAATAGCTCCTAAACATAAAGCCGTTTTAAATTTTGTCCCATAACTTTTAAAAATCCACAGCCTAAAATAAATATTTTTTTCAGTTAACACGTTAACTGCGGGAAGCGAATTCAAAGACTTTCAGTCGGTGCGTCGTAGGGTATATAAGATCCGACAAACGACTTTCCGTTACAGCGATTGGGGGTCGAAAGTACCTGTTCGACCTGCTCATCTAAAAGTATCATTATTCGCATGGGTATGATGAATTTCGGTATAATATACTTTGCAACAGAGAGCCATAGAGTGGTTCATAACACAGTTGAGGTCGTAAGTAAATGGAGCCATTCTAAAGGATACAAATGTATGTTTAGAACTGTCGGGTCCTTTATGCCCGATATTCGCACTGACCGAAAAAACTATCGATATAATTTTAGGGCAGTAAGGAGTCAAAAAAGCATCGATATCGATCAAAATAATGCTTATTTAATATCAGATGTATCTGTAATATTGTAACAGTCACGGTAAAGTAAATTTTACATAGTCAAGATTAAGTCTCGTCTTTTTTAACTTAATTAGCAGTTTTTCTGCTACTCGAAATTCGGCGTAGTTTGTCGTAGCAGCCAGAACGATGTCATATTTTCAGATAAGGCCTGATCAATTAAGTTATGGCTATAGAGTTTTTTTTTCTATTGTGTTGATGATTATAAATTATCTGGGCATTTTATTACATAGTGCGGTACGCAATAGTAACCCCATCACAACATTTATCTACCACTTCAAACCTCGTTTTAAAGTAGTGTAATATGACGCTATTTGTCGCTAGAGTTACCTACCTTTACCTTTTTATACATATTCTATATTAGTATGTATGAGTTAAAACTGGTGTAATAACTTTTTTTTATCTATACACAAGCACAACCCTAGACAAACTAGCGTGTAATCTAGTGCGGCTATCGGGTCATTGGGTATCGGGTCACTAAGATCCTACACCGCACCAGACAGTTTTTTTTTACTTTCAGTCGGTATAGGGCATAAAGGACCCGATGAGGCTTTTTTGTAATAATTGACTACTCTTGAAGAGACGATTTCAAAACAGTAACTATCTCACTTCTACTCACCCGATAACCTGTATAAACTTGTCCCGCACCAGCGGAAAGTTAAGGAATTTGCCTGCCGCACCGTAGGCTAGATACGCATAGGGTCTATTCGACCCGAAACCGCAGTGAACGTGTTAAAGCGAACTGTAATTGACCAACAGCTAAAATAAAACTTACAGAAAATGAAATTGACAATGAAAACAGTTCAAATGTTTGACTTTTCTATGGAAAATTCACTGATGCTCAAGATTTTTGGCAAAATCTACAATGTTTATGTTATTAGAATGGTGTAACAAAGAATAATGTTATTTAATTATTAACTTTACTAATAGAACCTTACATTCTGATTTCCTTGTTGCCCTTGCGCTTCAAGAACCATTCCCATAATTCGTGCCTTTATAATAGTCTATCACGCTTACCAGTACTGCTGGAGTTAGAAGAGCGTATTTCCTAACAAAACTGAGAGCGGATATGACTTTTTAAGTTAGTCAACCTTTGTAAAGGAACAAGTTCGTAGACGACGACATGCAACGGTCAGCAATGTTGTTCGCATCATAACCCAATTGCAGATGTATCATATGGGATATTGAGAATTTAACTTCTTCAATCTTCAGAATCGCAGTCTGTGGCCATATTGCCGCCTAGACCTATTTTTAAGACCCTTGATTATTTCTGTTATCCTGGTACATAGGTTTGTATTGTAGGTAGGCATACGTAGTTTTAGTTAAACATTAATTTAATTGTGTAGTTTCGTTTTGATTTTAATGGATTTAGGAAGAATTTTTAATGATGTCTACTGCTCAACGTGTCATTATCGTAGAAATGAATCTTCTAAAGGTTGGCATTTATGTAGTTTCTTTCTTTAGCGAGTCTGAACAACTTCTCCAATCTCTTAGGTGCCTGTACATTCCCTGATATTCCGGAGCCATGATATGAATCTTCTGACTTCTGACCTTGAGTTTCCCAACTATTAACCCATCACAATTGTTCACAAAAGACGACACTGTTGGTTTCGGAGAATATGCCCCAAATACGCGATTTTTATTTATAATCGAACGAATTACTTCAGCTCTCTTATCCATTCGCTTGAGAACCTCGATATTAATGACTTGGTCAACTCAACGGACGGTGCGCAATATTTTACGGTAAGTACGATCTTCTATGACAGTCCTAACTTCACAACCATAGAAATACAGATTCAGAGATACCAGTAAATGTCACCGTCCTTTGCTTTTGTGTCGACATGTTCCAACTTGTTCCATCACTTTGGCAATGGCCGTGAGCAGGCCATCCCAGTGAACCTTCGTACGTCGAAGCCCTGCACAAGATTAACGCAGCCCTTAGCCTTGGGCCCTATTGCTGCCTAGAGCTATTTTTAAGACCCTTCATTATTTCTGCTATCCTGGTACATGGGTATGTTTCAAAAAGGTGATTTAGCCTGAAATTATTTGTGTTTACCACACAACATTATCATGTCAAATTATTATGTAAAAAGGGCAGAATACAGAAAATGCAACATAGGCACATCCTCGACTATTTCACATTCCGAAGCCACTTCTAGCACATTTTTTTAGCTTTTAAATTAAGATTTACTAGAGTGACAGATTGCTATCTCTGATTTTATTTGAGTATTTAATAAAAAAAATTACGCAGTTCTTTCGTCAAAATCTCAAATAAAATTTTCTATAGTCCGTTCTTTTCGATGCAAGTTCCATTCATACCGTTACCATTACCATACCTTATAACGTCTATCTTTTTGTTTTTGCCTTCCTCTTCTTTTCTTCCTACCTATCAACCTGTCAATATTGTACCACTTCTATTATCTAACCGAATCTACGTAACGTTATTGTGTGCTCTGCCCTTTAGGAACACAGGCGTTATATTAGTTTATCAGTAAAATGTGCAACTCTGTGCATCTACCTACTACTTAACTGTGCTCAGTCATCCATAGCGTGCCTCGCTGTCTGGCGCGGCAAATATTTTGAAGCCCGAAAGATACCTACCAGGGAACAATCTGGCGATATCATGTAGGAATGATTGTCGACGAAAGTTGGGTTGACACATGACTCACAACAATGAATGTCCACAAAAACTATTGTTAATCCAATGGCATTGTAAAGAAAAATGCTGGTTGTGAAAGTATCACCCTATTATGATGATTTTCCATCGTATTTTGTCGTATTTAGATTTGATAGTATTATCGTACGTGGGTACCCCCCCACTAGACCTAATTTCACAAGTCCGAATATCATTACACCTACCAACATTAGCACGAATTTTCATTAGCCCGAAAG
>BHDV01002045.1:22711-45086 GCA_005406045.1 Adoxophyes honmai | reverse complement strand
AAACACAGCGGTAGGTCCACGTCGGCCCGCCGCCGCACCAGACGAAGGTTTATGATTTTACTTCCCGCAGCTAAGGTGTTAATATAGGCAATTTGCTCATTGCTTCCACACATTATTATAAGGAAAATAAATGTTTATAAATATAACATTAGGCAAGAAAAACATGTTTCTATTATCCCCAAAGCTAACGAAATAGTGTCAATGTCAACCATTACAAAGCATTGTAGGCCGCATATGAAATAGCCATTTGATCTACATAATAATGTGTGGGATAGATCTCATGTTAATTTGTGTTAGTGGATGAAAGGGCAGACATATTAATCGAGTTGTGTATGTAAATGTGATCTTTGATGGATGATATCCGTATGGGTAACCATCATAACGATGTTCAGCAAGTTATTCTTTGCCCGGGTAGAAAATACATTCAATTATTTTAACATAAGTTACCAATCGAGGAAACTGGATTTTGATAGAGATGAAATAATGTTTTTGAAAACAAACTAAAATATTTTGACAATGCTTTTATGATTCTAATCTACTGCGAGAGAGACTTAAACAGAGAGAAACTAAAGTGGGAAATGTTCCAATAGAAATATATATCTCCAGGCAGATGTTACGCCTGGGGACCGAAGACCACAGGAAGGAGGTTGGAAGTTGTATTTATGCAAGTCATCTTTGAAACTTCGTTGGAGACATGTAGGGTACTATTTTGACAGTTGAATATGCAGAGGACGCTTGTAATAGAAATTCTACTACTCGACGCTAATATTAAAGTTTTGTAAGTTGAAAAATAAATCTTAAGGGTAAAGTTTTATTTAAGAACCGTAATAGCATTAGTAGTTTCCTAAAATATTATTCAAGCACCCATATTTTTAATTTTAGAAAGTCTAAATCAACATAAATCAGATTTTAACGGCTTAAGTTAAAAATAATGGTAAATTAATAACACTTGAACCATTATTTTCGCAGCGAGATTAAAAACTCGCACAGCGTGCACGAAAGTGTCTGAACGTAATCTTTTGTATGTAAATACACTTTACTTTTTTAGGGTTCCGTACTTGTTTAACATGTAGATACCAGTAAAACACCCTTATACTAAACTTAACGTAGTATTGCCTTATTCAGTTTAAATTTTTTTGAAGTACCTAGAATCGCAAAGGACATAACTTCTACCAAATGACACATAATAATTATTACAAAATCTGGAAAAAGACTGTGTTTTGTTTGATGTATTTTCATGAAAAAAGAGGATCGATTTAGATATTATAAGTACTGTAGTATGGCCGATATTAATTATGTCTATTTGCTTGTTCCTTATAATTTGGCTTAAAAATTTGTTATGTAGCTAGAAACAGTTCTGCATTTTGTTTTCGCAAAAAAACTACTCGCTCTTGACCGGTTTCTCCGAGAACATTGTACCTTTGCATCCGGCGCAAAATGTTTTAAAACTCATCGTCTCGTATAAATAAGAGTTCAATATAGAAAGGCAATGACTCCCAAAGTTTGCGCTCCGTCCGTGAACTTTTTGGGAATAGTTCTTTAACACTTTCACTGCTCCTCAAAGTTTTATCGGGTGTCACTTTTATTCGGGTTATTAAGAGCTAAAGTGCATAAAAGTTGCTAAATTCCAAATGTAAGCGGTGACATTATTAAATTCTTTAGTCATTTTCTCATTTAATTGGTGAAGTTTAAATAAAATATAGAGGTTACAAAAAACTACTTGAAAAAGAGATTTCCATACACATTTCAATGTACACAATAACGCTTTTATTCCGTAATGAGGTAAATCACACGCAACTTTAAATAGACAAAGGTGATGAATGACTTATTTCACGTTTTGTGATTGTTTTGTTGATTGTTTAAAATGGATGAAAGATAATGACAGGTTTGACAGCACTGGAAAAATAGTGATGAATCTTTACGCAGTGCTGCGCGAATGTTATCATTGCATTTGGCATGAAATAAATCATTTTGTTTTCATGTTTTTTATTTTATCTGTTGCTTAAACCTATTTCCTCGGTCACCTCTGACGATTTCCACAAAATATTAAGAGGAAGATTAATTCTAAACTCCACACGAGGATTTCCAACGTTTCTTAAAATTACCCCTGACAAATATATAAATTTAAAAACAAACCTTACGGAAAAAACAACAAAATATTAATATTCTTAGTTAAAATGCTTTTAAGCCTGATAAACATACAAAAAAAAATTCTAAGACATTGGAAACCTATTATTATTCCCTTTACAACTAAATTGCTTTCAAGTTGCGACAGTACTTTCATTAAAAAAAAACAGCTATTCGTGTGTCCAACCATGTCCACTAGCTATTTCGCACATGACATTTAACACCGTATTAACTCAAAAAATGCAGTTTTGAGATATTGCGTTTTGAAAGTTTGAAAAATCATAACACCTTAGGACAAACGATATTTGTATTTTTTTCTGCCGTGATTTATAAGTACACTATTTAGCATTATTTTGAATTCGAATACCCCTCGAATAAGACTTTTGTTTTCATTTTACAAGCATTTTACCAACGGCACTTTGAGTTAAGACTATATTGCCAACCATAATTAAAATTATTTTAGACTTATGTTGGTATCGCCTGTTTATTTTTCCCTTAAACACCAATATACTGATGTATTAATTCAAAATAATACAGTCTTCCATATTTTTTACAAATAAAATTTTGTTCCTATCCTGTATTAACTAATGAAAGAAAAAACATAATTTCCTTTTTAACAAACGAGAAATCATATTTCTATTAAACTTAGGTTTAATTTTGTTAACAAAAATTAAACATACCTTAAAAATTTTAAATGAAGCACTTTACAGTGAAAAAGTCTGTGATTCATTTTTTTTTTTCCATGAATTTGGTACAAATAATCTATATTGTGCAATGAAAAAAGAACTAAATACGAGCGTATACGAAAGGAGTTACTTCTAAAATGTATACAAAGCTTTTCTAACGTTTAATTATTGATGTTAAAACACGTATAAATATAAAATACAATCATGGATTAACAAACAGGGTGTACCAAATCTATTTCAGAGATAACTTTCATCATAAACTGTTTACTTCTTATTCGTATAATTATAGTAATAAGTTTAAACTGAAACGTTATTTAGTTGGCGTATTTAGCCAGCCTGAAAAAATCTCCCTGCAGGCACTTTTTAAATAACTAAGTACAAAGGCCTCTCGGTCGCACTGAGTGCTGCCCTTTTGGTGCTGTTTTGCACCAGATATTACTTATTATACTGTACAATTATGATCATTTTTTAAAGTTTACTTTAAGATTAAATCGGTAATAAAGCTATTAACTGTGTAAAATTGTGGTAATAGGTGGGTTTATTTATTTGTGTTTCATATTCAACCAATATTTTATACGTTATTAATACGAGAAACTGTTATTATCACAATAATCAAACTGTGCTGTAATAATAGTTATCGACAACGATTTATGAGATTAATTTGCTGTGCGTCATAGTAACCGAAATAAACTTACAGAGTATTCTTTTTTTTTATTTTATTCAATACAACATCATGTTCTAATCATCGGGTGTAAATGTTATTTTTCTAGTGTGGCTTTGTTCGTACCAGCAGATTCTTTGACTACCTGGTTGTCGTTATAATCTACAGACGTTAGAATTCTTACATCTTAACGCTTTGATAAGACTATGATGCAATTAACAATCTCTAAATAGTATCACCTCAATAGGTCATACAGTTGAAACACTGTTAAAACATTATCAGTCGGAATATTTTAACAGGCAAAGTAGTATCAATTCAAAATTTTCAGAGGCAATACGGTATTATTTTGACATAATACATAAACAATGCAGTAAATTCAAAATAGATTGACTGGCAAAACTGTATTAAGTAAAAATAATACGGTGTTGATAACTCTCTGATGCTACTAAGATGATTTGAACCTTGTCATATGTCGAGTTAACACACACACCACGCGCTTGCCGCTCCCGATTGCCGCTCAACAAGTGACTCAACTACAGATGTTACTATGTTGACTGACGTCTCGGTGGATGGCGGGAATAGGCAATATAGATTTTGATGCCATCTCTCGGTCAGTAGATTACTTAAAAATATGACTGTCTGGCCTACCGATAGATAAAAAAATATGCTATCGAGTGGCATTCATAACTAAAAAATCAACTTTTTTGAGTTGATACGGTGTTAAATGTCATGTGCGATTTGTTTTTGTAACTAAAATGCCACAGACAGAAGAAAAACACAATACGAACTTATCCTCATCAGCACATCAAAACATTTTTGTTCGACACCTTTAAAATGCAGTGGTCGAAAACCTAAACAAAAACAAGCAACTTCGTCAACCAATAAATCCAATCAAAATAGAAACAAAAGTGATCATCCAACCTTTTTCAGCTCGTTCACTAACGATTATTGGCTCAACAGGATTAACGCTAGTTGGATTGCCCGTTGAAAGGAAAAAATACATTTAAATTGCATTAAGTTTTACAGAGTGTTAAGTTCTTAGTTTTACAAAAGGTTGTGGACCTCCTGCTACCTCTCAGATGATGTCAATAAGATTATTATGTTTCTATAATCCGACTATGTAAAGGATGTTCTCAGGCAGCGTCGGTTTTAGAATGATACCATTTCTACCGTGGATGTCGTAAGAGGCTACTAACGATAAATAATTTTGTTATGCTTTAGGCGACAGAGTAGCATCATGTCACTAATTGTAGCTATTAACCTAAAAAATATCCTAGGAGTTGACGAAAATCATAACTACTTAAATAGTTGTAGCTTTAACTATGTAGCGATTTGTATGCTATGACTATCCTATGTTTGAATATAGGCGTAATATACAGTCACGAACCGGGATTGTTGAGCCACTTGCCACTGTTCGCTATTTAGACGTGCAATCAATGACCGATGTGACCGACTAGATGTCAGTTTTTTGATTAGTATTACACGACCAAGTTACAAACATAGGTAAGTGGCTCAACAATCCCTGTTCGGGATGGTACGTACAAAATTTCAACTAAACCAAAAACAAGGAAGTGTATCCAATACCTAATTACAAACATGGAACAGGTGAAACGAAACAAAAGCTCGTAAAGGAGCACCAAATCAATTGGAAATCAAACCCTATGGCCTTCGATGACGGATCAGATCATATTTCAGCGGTCAGTTGCGAGTTGAGGGTTAGGTCCAGAAAGATAAATTAAGGTCCATCCACGGGTGACGGGTCCGCTGTCACACGAGGTGACAAGGCCACAGGAAAGGGTTACGTCTGAATTATTTAACCGGAGTTTGTTTGGGTGAGAGCTTTGTGGATGTGGATAACGGTGCGGTAATGATTATCGATGCGTCCGTTTGTGTACTGGTAACAAAGTCTTGGCAGTGGAATATCATGGAGTAGACTGAGACTGCCCGAGGCTGATTGAGACAAATACAAGGTGTTGAGAGCTAGGCTCAGGAAAATGCACTGATTCAAAAACATAGTAAGAATCGAAATAATTTTATTGGCACGAAACATAGTTAACACATTGCGACAAGGCGTAGAAGAGAAAGATCAGTGGCAGTGTTGCCAGTACTAAAGAATGTAAATACAACTATATTAAATTGTGTTGGATTTGCCAACATAGGGAGCTATTAACTTACCTTCATGAAGATGCACATAAAGAAGAAGATGAAATCACACAAGCAAATGCCAATGCATGCCTAGACACGGGGTTACCATCCGCAGAATACTTTGAGTTGGCTCACCAAGTCAATTATAAACCTTATACGGATTTATTGTCTATTTATGAACATAAACTGACTCTTACAAGTATCGTTAGTTAGATATTAAATTTATTTGGTGGCAAAAACCAGGTTCGAAATTTATCTTGTCAGCGTTAAATTAAGAATTCACGCCGCTAAAGTCTTTAGATTCGATTTAATCCACGTTATTTTATGTGGCACCTGTCACTATTATATCTGCCAACCTAAATTCTAAAAAAAATTCTAAAAGTGTGCTCTAGACGTGAAATAGTCATGGTTTTATCTACGTAGCGTTTCATCAGCTCTGCCTACCCATTTAGGTGTACAACCCTGATGTTTGTAATGTATGTTATTTGACTCCTATTGAATACATAACCAAAAAAACCAATACTCAAAACTTACATAAAATATTCCGTCAAATTGAACTGAGATCGAACCTTACATTCGGATCTGGACAAATAAAGAGTCCAGTAAAACCTTCAAAAATTTAAAAATACTGCAATCACAAAGCATACTGTTGTAATAAGCCCACGCATTTCGTAGAGTTTATTCTAAGCATCTAAGCCCTATTCAATTACTGCTGACGAAACTTTTTCACAAAATGGACCCTCAAAATCCTTATCCCCTGATGCAGTTAGGATTACTTCAAGGGTCGTGACAAAATAAGCCAAGTTCAGGCGCTTCAAATATTTACAAGTTACAAGAGCTATGACCTCATTGTACTTGGCGATTTTTTTGGCTGTGTTTTCAATGTGGGGAACTTAACAAATACAGAATCCATTTACATATTATGACTCCGGCGTATTGACGGATCGCTTATTAGTACCCAAAGAATTGATTAATATTCGACCGCTTCCCAGCACGCCCGTAATTGTCAGCCCACCGGCTCTCGGAAATATGTATTGCTTAAAATTGTTCATCTTACATTTGATGAACACTAGCAAACTTTACAAATATAAATGGATTAACACTCAATAACACAAAATTCAATAATTCGAACATGGTTTTTATACATCTATACGCGAAGGGCAAAAAGTATATTTGCCTACCTATTTCCTTAACCGCCACTTTCAAACGCTACCAATAATCAAATTCCAACTCCACACAGACGCATGGGACAAATAAATCATATCTCCAATATAAAGCCCTAATTACACCCACACGAATTATCTGCTCGTGTACCACTGACACTATTTTACCAAATTTCTCCCCAGGGAAATGTCAGTTTAAAACTTCTTGCCCTTGAAACTTTGCTCTAGACCTCTAGTCTCCAAGGTCCTGTAGGCTTCCGACCTTGAAAACTGTATTTGTGGAGGTACAGGTTAGAAATGGACGACACGCAGCAGCTCTGACGACATGTCGCGGAGAAGCGCTGTCACATGCATTTCCTTATAATAACGGTCGTAGATTGGGCAATGCTAGGTGTCAAGCGACTGACGGCAATGTTCATTTTTGTTGCAGCTATAACAGCAAATATACCTAGTATGTACTAAAAACAAAGTAAAATAGGTATTTAAGGGGCGTCATACAACTAACGCGATTTTTGACTATTTTTACGCGACATCAATAAATGGTAACATTTTGGTTATCTCGTCAATGGTACAGAATCTGCGGAGTCCGACTCGCACTTGGCTGATTTAACTTTTAAATACACATTCATATAATATATTATTTTTGTTCTCTCAATTAACAGACTAAGTGTGTCCCATTACTCATCTGTGTTTAATCATGTTAGCTACACGACGAAACGTGCTGTGGCAACATGACGCGACAAAATGTCGTCTGTGGCTGCTGCGTGTTGTCGGATTCTAACTTGTATGAACCTTTCACGTTCAAGTGTGCCCATGTCGCTCGTAAAGCCGTAAAATATTAAATTTCTTAATGGTGCTAGGATTTTGTAGAAAGAGATTTACTGTTTTTGGATATAAGTGATAGTAAGGACAATAAAGGTAATTAATTTAATCCTCTACGACCTCGTGTAAAAGGGTGGGATACCCGAAAACTGGCACTTAAGTGTTAATGGCTTTTTTTTAATCTACATTTTGTTTTTCTGTAATGAAATATTTGGTGTTAAATTTGATCAACTTTTCAGTTACTAATTGAGATGAAATTTTGCACAATTGTGTAAATCGAATGACTGCACTATAATCTGGTATGCATTAGAATTCTAGAGACCCTAAAATGATTCAGATTGAATTTCATGACATACAAAATTAAAAATCCAAACTATTAATTTCACGTCATTTTCGAGTCTACCAGCGCTTCGGAAAAACCATCATTGCCAAGAAGAATGCCCCGCAAGAAACCTGACAGAAAGTTTTTTTTTTTTCAAATTAAGAAGTTGTTACGCTTTTAATTTTATATTAATTAAAACTTACTTTGAGCTCAATAATTTGTGACAATTCCCAAACCTTTTGTCAGCTCGGGATCCAAGGTCACCTTCCAAAAAAGGACTTCTGAAACCAAATACTCTTACAGAGCAATAAATAACGGATTCCAAAAGGGACCGATGGTGTGATAACACTTTATTGAATTTAACAACTGACCTTGAACATTATGGGGTCGTGTAAGGACCAAATTGGAGAGGCGTCATCATAAAAGGATCAGTGAGAACCTCTCTGAAATTATGATTTTTGATATTCTTAAATTTTTTTATGTCTTTGCGACGTTCTTTCATCATCATCATCATCATCAGCCTATATACGTCCCACTGCAGAGCACAGGCCTCCTCTCAGTATGAGAGTGCTTGGGCTATAGTTCCCACGCGGGCCCAGTGCGGATTGGGAACTTCACACGCAAGGTTGAAATACTTCGTCGCTGTGTGTAGGTTTCCTCACGATATTTTCCTTCACCGAATAGCTCGTGATAAATATCAAATTTGATATCGCACATAAATTCCGAAAACTTCAGAGGTGCGAGCCCTGGGTTTGAACCCACGACCCTCTGCTTGAGAGGCCACAGTTCGAACCGCTGGGCTATCACGGCTTTTTTTTTCTGTTGCGGCGTTCTTTCTTGTGAGTGTATTCTGTGTGTGAAAGGCCTGGAATAGCCCGAAACAGAATTGTGGAGCTATACTCGATCTTAGACGTGAGATCTCAATATTTTTGATTATGAGCTTTCAATTGTTACAACTTTTGTACAGTCCTTTTAACATCACACACATTACGCGAAGTTCTTTCCCAAATAGTGTAGGCAGAGCACACGAAACATTACATAGACAAATCTATGACTATTTCACGGATCGTAGCAATTTTTAGCATATTTTTAAGTTTTGAGTTCAGATTTGCAGGTTCAGGTTCAGGTTGCAGAACCTTGATTTGCAGGTTGCTTGCCTGTCACCTAAAACATACCTTAATCCACCAACCCGCCATATCCTTAGTCCTTTCTTACGACATCACAGAAAAAATTAATGGAGAGGTGCTATTCTAAACAGAGACCACTTTTATTTTACACGAGCTAATTTATTTCTTAAAAAGCAACGCAATTAAAAACCTCTTGTCTTGTTAGTGCCTTCAAGTGGCGGCGATTGTTACCCCTCATACAAAAAGCCACTATCTTTGGACACCGAATGATGCCAAAAGTGGATTCTCCGCCAGCACGTAAAAAGCTTGCTACAAAGTTTGTCCCCAAATTATTAGCCAACTCTGGAGAACTATTCACTAACTCATAAAACCATGGCAACACAAGTTTGTGGCAAATCGAGCGGGTAACTTGTCTATTATGTTATGACTTTTGGATGACGGGAAAATGGTTGTTCCTTGCTTATTCGTGCCAAAGACGTATGTTCTAGCTAAGGCTAGTAACATAGTGTTAATGCTGTATAAGTGAACTTAGACGCAAAAGTACTTCATGCTTCACAGCCAAGTCTACGAAGATGTTAGATTTGAAAACAGAGATGGAAGAGATACAATAATGACAGTACATGATGATACATTATGAAAGCTTAATCTATTTTTTTTGTCGCCTCTTACGATATCTTAGGCCTATCAAATAATTATGACTATATAAAATTACTTACAAACAAGTGAGAAATTGAAAGTTAAATTCTAATCATAAATGAAAACGGAATATAAGAACTGGTAGTAGAACTTTCCCCAGCAACGTTGTTATTATTTACCAAACGCCATAATATTGAAATGCAAATTCACGAATATAAGTATCAGTAGCATCCAGTGATATTTAATAACCAAGGTGACCAAGGTTCATAATTAAACCAACACTATTCACTATGTTCCCAAATTAAATAGTATCGTTATTATAAGTCTCCGAAATGTAACGCCTAATTCAATAGGTGTCCTTACTCGCAGCCCACATAAGCTACACAGTCCTAGACTACTTATCACCCAAGTCCCCACAGATTTCCTTCAGACCTTTGAATAGAATATATCAATATCGTGCCCAATTCATGAGCTAAAAAGGATTCCGGCGACTAACCTCCACAAACTCTTATCTCGTCCATCTATTCCCAAAAATCCGACCTTATCTTCACCGAGCTTGGTTTATTTTGCTTCAGCGCATCGAGATAACTAAGAGAATGAGGAAGTTACTCCATCTGTCCCAGATCAGCGCTAACGCTCCGTTGCGACCTTGTCGCCGCGAAAATGGTCTGAAAATTGAAACGTTAGGCTTGTTAGATGTATGGGGAGTTAGTGTGAGAAGGTCCCACTTGTGTTTAGGGGATCTAATTTTGTTGAGTGTGTCAAAGTTTAGGAGAGCTCCTTAACAGTTCTGTTTTGTGTAGTTGCGGGATCAGTTTTAAAGTGTCGTGGTCTTTTCTTTACAAGCTTTTAGGTTTAGGTTTATAGAATTTTATTCTCATACCCGTGTGGTGCCGGGTTATAATAGCACCTCCCCCTTTCTTCCCGTGGGTGTCGTAAGAGGTCGACTCTGGGAAAGGGTTAGTGTATTGTGGGCGGTGGGCTAGCGACCTGTCACTGCAATATCACTTTTAGCCATCTGGTTACCTTGAAATTGCTAAACGTGGCGCTGGATCTTTGAATTCACGTGCTCAGCCTACCACTCTTGGGAATACAGGCGTGAGAATATGTATGTATGTATGTATTCTCATAAAAACAACATGTTCACTTAAATGAGAACTTAAGAGCTATACTTACATAAGCAGTTTTACTATTTAGTTTCATCTGACCCGATCAAATGCATGCTTGTGGAATAAAATAGTATTAGAATCTGTTAGAAGCATTTTGGTATGGAGAGGTGTCCTGTTGGTGTCGGGATAGAATAACATTTCGACATTTCTTGCGTGGATGTCGAAGAGATATAATAGTGACAGGTTGCTAGCCTGTCACCTAAATAACCTATTTCCTTAGTCGCCTCTGTCAACATCCACGGAAGAAATAGAGGTGTGTTATTCTTTACACACACAGCTTGAAATTTATCTAAAACTAGCTTTTGCCCGCAGCTATGCTCGCGTTAAATTCGGGGTAACACAGAAGAAATTTTAAGGAAGTGGGGGGTTATGAAGAGACAAAAAGTAGCCTATGTCTCTCTCCATGCCCTAAACTATCTCTACCTAAAAAAATCAAGTCAATTCATCGCTCTATTTAGCCGTGAAAGACGGACAAACAAACAAACAAACAAACACACTTTCACATTTATATATTAGTACGGATTGATGACAGTTCAGCAGAAAAGTTTGTACCTATTATAAGTGAAATTTTTAAACACAACAAAGCAAAGTAACAATCCTGATTCGGTTACCCTATCGGATATTTGCGGGGTAATAATGATCTATTATTAGACGAGTTATTAGATGTTAAGAATGTTGAGTGGGTATTAATATCAGTGTGTGGGCGACGCAAAATACGTTAAATCTTAATAATTCAGGTTCTTAGAATATTAAGTCTGCGATTAATTTGGTGCAACCCAACGAAGACGATGAAAATAGCGAAGGATTACCAGAAATCAATAATATGCTCAGAAAATGTTGGAAGATGAGGGTGCTTTAAACATTTAATAAGAAATAAATAAATAAATACCCTGAAATTGCTAGATGTGGCACTGAATTCTTGAATTCATGTGCTCTGCCTACCCCTCTTGGGAATACAGGCGTGATGTATGTATGTATGTATGTAAGAAATAAAGAGCTTTGGTAATTTAATTGCAAATGATTCGGAAATTATATTGTGTTTGTGTAGAATTTATTTTTAATGGAGCGCGAGCGACAAAATCATTATAATGTTAATATGATCATATAATCACACATTCACAAATGAGGTACGCAGAGCAACGAAACCTGACACAAACAAAACCATGCCTGTTTCACATTTTGTAGCAACTTTTAGCGTATTTTTAGGTAGAAACAGATGGAAGAGGTATAAGCGACTGGTTGCTAGCCTGTCGTCGCCTAGAACATACCTAAACCTGTTTCCTTAGTCGCCTTTTACTACTTTTTGGTGTAATTCTTAACCCGACTCCACACAGGTGTTCGCAATTTAGACGTGTAATCAATGACCGATGTGACAGACTAGATGTCAGCTATTGGATTAGTATTACACGACCAAGTTACAAACATAGGTAAGTGGATCAACAATCCCTGTTCGCGATGGTACCAAGGTATATTTTCAAAAATTTTAAGTTTTGCATAGAAAACTCCATTTGTTTATATTCGTGTTTTTACCATGAAATTACCAGTAGTCAAACAAAGTACAAACAACGAGAATAAAACTCAGTCTTCCCTCACAGGCCAACACGCCCTAGCGACTGCACAACAAACATTGGCCCATTGGCTCCAACCCTTGGACTGTTGGAGCCAATCGGCCAACGTCTGCAGCAGGGCGAGGTTGCAGGTCATCGAACCAACGACCTGGTTCCGATGCAACGATCGATTCTTTTCACTATTTACCTTCCAAGAATCGTATCGATTCGCGAATTTGAATTCAGGTTAGTTTTTGTTCCAGATTTAGTAATCGAAGGTAGGAAGTCGAGCCAAAATAAAGACGTACCTTTTTTGAAACTGGTTCAGTCTACTTTTGATCCTTACTTTGCTGTGAAATAGAAGCCTAAATTTTTAGTAACCAAGCAGATGTTGTATTGGTACAAACACGATGATAATAATATATGTATTAAAATTCGTACATACATATGTTCATACATCATGCCTGTATTCCTAAAATAAATGGGGTAGGCAGAGCGAAGCGTTACATAGTCAAAACTATGACTATTTCTTGTTTTGCAGCCACTTATTCATACCTACTTAAACCTATTTCCTTCATCGCCTCTTACGACATCCACGGAAGAAATAGAAGTGTTATTCTATGCCGACACCACACAGTGACCTTCACAAAACTAACTAACGGATGAATCAGAATGATTGTATAATTAAATTACCTACCTATTTTAAACCGTATACCTATGTATGCATTCTCGAATCTCAGTGAAAAAAGGAAAGAAAAGCTCAGTATACCCTCTTAAAGCTCAAGTCTCGAACTTCCATCTCGAGCTTTGCTCTTACGAGGGCCGGGTCATTAGGTCACGGTGTTGCCATGCGCCACGCGCGGAAACCCCCCAAAGTGGGGGGATTCTTTACAAGTCGGGGTTTTTATTCTGTAGTTATTATACTTTACATGCAATCATGTTGTTCCCAAATTGTAAGGAGAGCACGCGAAACATGACAGAAAAAACATATTATTTTGTAGTTTCTGGCATAATTTTAGGTTCAAAAACAGATGGAAGAGGTATTAGTGACTGGTTGCTATCTTAACATCAAAATCCGTCCTCAAGTCACCTTTTATGACATCCAAGGTTTCCGTCGCAGATAAATTTGTGCGGATAGGTACCGACCGGTGCAGTTGTAATATTCATAAGTTTACCTATGCGCTTACTTATAAAGAAACAGGTTATAGATTTACCTGAGTCTTGATGCAAGTGGACCCTGCACCGGTTGGTACCGACCCGTGGGAAACCTGTTTCTGTATGTAAACACCGCAACACAACAAAAAACAATAACTTCACTCATAAGAACCTTGCATTTAAAACCCTATGTTCAAAGGCAAATTCATTGTATTCGCAGTTGAGAGGACTGCAAACGAAATATCAAGATAGTATTGTAAATAATACAAAGTGATTCTAACGCTATCTGTATTTTGAATCCGGAATAATAATATCCAAGATGGCTTCTATGATTGGACATTGTCATCCTACAACTGAAAAGAAATCGTTGAACCGAATTCGGTTCATTACGAATACGGTTGCCACAAAAATATACATTTGCATTGGAAATCATTCGTATTTACAGTGGGTTCTATGCAGAGTCGGGGAGTATAATTTCTGTACAAAACATTTGTATACATACACACATACATCACGGGTGTGTAATGAACGGTATAATTATTTTTTACATATTTTCATTTGATATAATAACATTTGATATAATTTCAAAGGATATAATAACTCATTTTGTATAATAAACGATTGGCATACTTTTAAAATGTCTACTTCCATTTCATATAATAATCATTTGACATACCAATTATTTTTTATAAAGATCATTTGGTATAATCGTCATTTGAAATAAAAATCATATTATAAAACTGACATATATACCGAACCTAACCTTAGCTTTTTTTCTGGTAGCACTTAGTTTTGAGCACTGGCAAGGGGTTTAAAGGCGAGTAGACGAAGCCCCGCTAACGCGGGGCTTCTATTTCCGCTCTGAGGGATCACAATGTACCTAACGAACTTAACCATGTGGTTGGACGAATCGACATGTAGTTTCTTTACTGCGTTTCCCCCCTCGTGGGGGGCTTCGCCCCCCCTTCCCCCCTTTGCCCTACTTGCTGCCTAAGTTGCTGCCTTTATGGTGTGTACTTGTGTATGAAATTAACTTAACATCATAAATTAATTATAGAAAATATGCATTATACTATGAATATGTTATATGAAATATGCATTATACTAATAGTATGCTATATGAAATATTATTCGATCAAATGATCATTATCTGAAATAATAATTATATTATATTTAAATATATCAAATGTTGTTATTGGATTCAATAATTATATGAAAGGGCGTTATATCGACTAATATTATATGAAATATTTTTATGACGGTCGTTACGCACCCATACATCGCGGCTGTTTTCCTAAATGGTGTAGGCAGAGCACACGAAATGTTACGTAGACAACCCTTTTCACCTTCCACGGCCATTTTCAGCATAATTTTATCAGGTTTCACAAAGATACGAAACATGTATAATAGCAACAGGTTGCTAGCCTGTTACCTAAATCATTTCTTAACCTTCCTGAGTCACCTCTCTCGACATCCACGGAAGAAATTAAGAAGTATTATTGTAAACTCAATACCACACGGGCAAATTGGCATTTTGTTTAGAATTGTATTCCATTTAAAAACTGAAATGTCAATATAAAAGGTGGATAGATAAGATGTTCTTTTACTGTGCGATTTCTGCCCAACAACAAAATTCAAGGAATGAAGAATGGAACAAATTATAGACATCTATTATAACCTCTATTATGGGCTATAACGTAACTTACATAACATTAACGTTGAACCTTATTCCAGTCTCGTAATGAATTCCATAGACAGTGAAACAGCTTCAAATTAATGGATCCAATGAGTGCTCATTTGACATTTTCCTTAAAATAGCTTAATCCGAGACCAGAAATATCAGCCTTTTCGGTTCCAAATTTACCCGCGTTTACTGTGAAATAGGATGATGTTTGTACGCGAACAATACAATCACGCCTGTGTTCCCAAATGGGGTAGGCAGAGCAAATGAAACCCTACATAAATACAACCATGACTATTTCACGTTACGTGAAGACTTCTAGCATACTTTTTGGGTTCTAAGTTGGCAGGTATTATAGTGAGAAGTTGCTAACCTGTCATCTAAAATATACATGAACCTATATCATTTATCGCGTCTTATGCTCTTATGACATCCACAGAAGAAATGGAGAGGTGTTAAGCGAAAGGAAATAGGTTAGGTTACATTTTAGCCAGCCTAGTCTAGGAAAACCTAGAATAGTCTGTCGCCTAAAATATACCAGAACGTATAATCTTAGTCCCATCTAACGACATTTTCAGACAGAATAGAAAATTGTTATTCTAAGTCACACAGGGATAAAATAACCAAGCAAAAACCAAACCAAATAACCGAGCGTTTATCACGCCAAACGAATGTGTTCTCATATTTGGAGCCAAGTTAATCTGGCGTGGGTGTGGGCAGAACACAACTCCGAGTAATTCGCACTGTTGCTAATCCCACATCTGGGAAATAAATTGACAGAATACACCATTCAGGTTCGCTATTATTGTGTCAGGCTAGACGGTCGTAGGTAAATGTTTAACGTCTCCGATATTGCTAGATCTCTTTATAGAAATTGTAGTTGGTTCTGTCGTATTTCATCGCTGCTTCATTTAAGTATTTTTGTTTATTTCAAATGGTTTTGGGTGTTTATTAGATGCCAGTAATAAAAATACGTACACACATCTATTACGCCTGTATTCCCAAACGGAGTTTGTTAGATATCAGTTAATATTTCATACATACATACCTACGTATATCACGCTTGAATTCCCAAATGGGGTAGGCAGAGCACACGAAACGCTACGTATTAAACCATGACTATTTCACAGTTGGCAGGTATAATGGTGACAGGTTGCTAGTTTATCGGCTAAAATAAACTTAAACCTATGTCCTTAGTCGCCTTTTACACCTAAATGTCCTTAGTCGCCTTTTACGACATCCATGAAATAAATAAGTATTATTCTATCCCTACACCACATAGGCCCCTGTATCCTAATTTGAAACTATTTCTTTTTTTTCTTACTTTATTCATCCCCTGCTTTATAAAGACTTAGTTTCAAAAAGAATCGTATCACGGTACAAGATACAAGTTTTCTTTTGTAGGCCATTTGCTTCTTCTATCTGAACTTGGTGGCACATTATGTCATCGATGTACATAAATATGTGACTGTTTGCTCGCCACAAAAGTGACTGTCACGTGACACACCCGAATGTCAGTCAACCTGCAACCCGATCGGCTCGCACGTGACCCCGAAGGAAGGCACGTGTTTCGATCTCGAGGGGACTATTCGTTTATTTGCATGTCACACATATCAGCTTCTTAGGGTCAACGACTTTTAATATCTTACGTTATTATCGATATAATTTTTATGCTTTTTTTTAAGCTCTAGGTATGCTTTAGGCGACAGGCTAGCCACCTGTCACTTTACCCCTTTCATCTGCCATCTGTTTTTAAACATGAATTTATATTGGCCATTTCTGACATAATTCTTTATTTTTTAAGTCGGTAGGTATAATAGTGACAGGCTGCTAGCCTGTAGCCGTAACCCATTTCCTAAGTCGCCTTTTACGACATCCACGGAAGGAAAGGAGAGGTGCTATTCTAAACCCAGCACCACACAAGGTAAAGGCTTTTACTATTCCAACAGTCAAGATGTCCTCATTATTTTGCGTCAAACAATGATATCAAAAAAAATATGGCGAGATGAAACAAAATTACGAGATACATGCTAGTTTAGACAGTACGTAGAGCAGATGCTTTTTTAGACCACTTACTGCTCAGTCTAGAGTCTAGGTACTGCTTATGCCATTTTCAGAGTCCAAAATATGTTTCAGACCGACAAGTTGATACTTTCTTGAATTAGTATTTTTATAATTTTATCCAAATACTTACTCTTACCTCATTGCCCTTTTGGGTAATCAAATGTAGCCTACATTTCCGTCTGTTTCAAGCTTGTAATACCCACAGGGATCTGTTTGTTTGAAATTAGGACAAAGTCGTGCGTAAAACGGTCGCAATATTAATTACACACGACTGGGTCCCCAACGTAACAGAGTAATAATCTTATAACATTTTTTTATAAAAAATATTGTAAAGCCTTTTTGATCGCGTGGTGCCGGATAACACATCTTCATTTCTGCCGTGGATGTCGTAAGAGGCGACTAAGGAAATAGGTTTAGACATGATTTACGCGTGTGAATGGGTGTGTTGGGAGGGAAAGACCTAGATGGACGTTCCGTGACCAAATCGCGGAATCCACGTTTTAGAAACAGGTCAGGTCAAGAGTACCCGAAATTGACGAGCATGTATGAAGAGACTAATGAATGTGGATATGAAGCAAAAGAAGTATGCCAGGATCGTAGCAAGTTGAACAAAGTGGTCTATGCCTATGCCAAAGTGGGAAAGAGGCGTGACTGTATGCATGTATGTATGTATGATTTACGCGACAGGCTAGCAACCTGCCATTACAACTTCCATCTTTTGAATCTAAATTTATGTTAGAAGTGGCTGCGTAGCGTGAATAGCCGTGGTTTTGACTGTGTAAAGTTTCGTATATCTGGGATATGGATGTATGGGAATACAGGCCTAATGCATGTATGTATTAGCTATCTGTTATTTTCTCACCGATTTAATGTTCGGTAAGCTAATCTGCGATGGATTCAGTATGTGAACCATTGTGTTCTTCAGTCTCAAATAAATGTAGGTCTCTAATTAGAGAACCTAATTAACCCAAAATGACAAATTATGAAGTCTACAGAGACAGCTAGCGAAACCAAAGATAAATAGCAGAATTGACAATGACATTAAATACTTCAACAACCTTGAACTTTGCGACGTTAAGCCCATTCGCGAGAAAAGAAAGAATCCCACGCATTAGAAAACTTGGCATTTGAAAGAGTAACGCAAAATTAGGGGAAGGGACAAATAGGATCAGGTAAATTTCAATACATCACGCCTGTATTCCCTAATGGGATAGGATGAACAAATGCAACCTTTCAAAGCTAAAACTATGACTGTATTTCGAAATAAGATAGGCAAGGCCCACGCAACATCCATATCCATACTATTCATACTAATATTATAAATGTGAGAGAGTGTATGTTTGTTTGTTTGTTTGTTTGTCCGTCGTTCACGGCTAAACGGAGCGACGGATTGACGTGATTTTTTTTGGTGGAGATAGTTTAGGACATGGAGAGTGACATAGGCTACTTTTTGTCTCTTCATAACCCCCCACTTCCCTAAAATGGGGTGTGGAAGTTTGTATGGAGCATTCCGCAATTTTCATCGTAATCGTATATAAAAATCGTATATTAAATATAATTCCGAGATCTCTTATGTGCTGCCCGGAATTTAACGCAAGCGTAGCCGCGGGCAATAGCTTGTTATATGTAAAGCCAAAAACTTCGACTATTTGACGTTTCGTCACCACATTTAGGATAACGTTTAAATGTAGATGAAAGATTTGTAATAGTGACAGGAAGATGTCTTTCCTTAATAGCCTCTAATGACATCCACGGAGGAAATGGAAGGGTGTTCTTCTCAAACCCTACATCACACAGTGAAATTAAATCTGAAACTGGAATAAGAGTTCGCCGATTCTTTGATACCAATGATGCTGGATGAAAACATAAAATAGTACATAATACAGGGTTATTTGTAAATCACTGACACCCTTTTAACCCTGTATTCCTACCACTTAAACGAATGTTTTTTGTTTTACGGTTTTTGTCATAACTCAATATTTATCGAGCAGTAACGTTTTGAAAATTTGAGACTCACTCTGTTTCATTCAATACTCTGTACCGCAACACTGGCGGTACCTTTGACTGTCGGCGTGCCGGCTTGTAGGTACGCATTCCCGCCTCCCATTCGCTGTCCCTTACAAACATGCCGTGCGGCTCATTTAAAGTTTGTGATGTTCTTGTCTTGCGAGATTCGGCGTATTTTAGTGTGTACCTGTTGTGTACGTGTTGTGGTAAAAATCAGAGTACGAAAATTTTGTACAAGGATTTATTAATTATTATTTATTAGAATGAAAAAAAAACTGACCAATTTTAAAAAGTCGTAAAACAAAAAACGTTTGTTTATGTGATAGGAATTTAGGGTTAAGAGGGTGTCAGTGATTTACAAATAACCCTGTATACATTAACTTCCACTCTAAATATAAATCCTTTATACTCTACGTCGTCAGTAAATAAGCTAAATTTAGATGTTATTAATTATGATATTACCCAATGTAAGCTAATTTCAATGGATATTTTCTTATGATGTTACGTGAACCGTTTCCTAAAACATGGCAGAATTACCCGAAACTTTGTCAAAATAAATTAAATAATGATTCCCTTTTTGTACTATGACATGTATATCATGGAATTCAAGGAAAAGGCTCTATGATGGACGAAAACCTATTTGGTCTACGAGGTAGAAAGGGTAACAAAAATACTAACATAGATGGACTGATATAAGATAAACATCCCGTGTGGCGTCGAGTTTAGAATAATACCGCTCCATTTCTTCCGAGGATATCGTAAGAGGTGACTAAGGAAATAGGTTGAAGTATATTTTAAGGGACAGACTAGCAACCTGTTACTATTGTATCTTTTAACTTAAAACCCAAAATATGCTAGAAGTAGCGACGCAACGTGAGATAGCCATGGTTTCGTCTACATAGTATTTCGTGTGATCTACCAATCCCATATGGGAATGGCGTGATGTATGTATTTTAATAAAGAGCCTGGCTGTCAATGTTTTCCTTGGTAGGTAGTTACTTTCGTTCACAGAGACCCAAATAACAACAAATCGGCAAAAAGCCATCCCAATAGGCAACAAAGGCACATTTCTACTGATGTATGTAATCTTAAAATAACTCCGTTTTTAAGAATATCCCGATTTTCCTCAATCAAGCGTTCTTGAAACGAAATACAAACCCCTGGGACGATGCGATATTTTGCTTACATTTCAGATTTTTATTGAATTATGAAAGATAATGTTCGTCGGAAGGAAGTCTTTATTGTGATGCTTGAAACAAAAACACCTACGCTTGTTCGATAATGATAAACCTATTGACAGGTGAAACAACAAGCCGTAGACATAACGCACCCCCAACCGAATAAAGTGGTAATATCAAAACCCTTACTTTACAAGAAAAATAAAATAAGGAAAATCGCTTGTACTTTTTATCACATAAGTATTTTTTTTAATTCTTTAAGTCAAAACTACGTAGAAATAAATAAGCTATTGTTATGATTTTGACGGATTAAGATAACGTTGCTTTAACCTTTTAAAATTTAAGAGAGGAGCACGAAAAAAATTGACAAGATACTTAGATGTTAATGTGCGGAATTGAAATATGCAATAAAATAAAAAGGCTGGTAAAAAGCTTTACCGCTTTATTCGGTTGGGGGTACGATAAGAAACAAAATGACCACCTACTAGAAATGACCAGTATTTTAATTACTTGTATGGTCTCGGGATAAAATAACACCTCTCCATTTCTTCCGTGGATGGAGTAATAGGCGACTAAGGAAAAGGTTTGGGTATGGTTTGGTATTGTTACTATTGTATCTACTAACTTAGAAGTTAAAATGTGCTAGAGTGGCAACAAAACGTGAAATTTGTCATGGTTTTGACTACGTAGTGTTTTGTGTACCCCATTTGGGAAAGCATCCTCTCATATTGAGAGGAGGCCTGTAACTTAGTTGGAATAAATTTAAAAATTGGAATTACTGGTAACAAAGAGTTTAGTATCTTTTTTTTCCATTTTGTAATTTGTAACTCAACTGCATACTTGTTATTGAATTTAAAAATGAAATTTTTGTAGATTTATAGCAACGCAACCTCAAAGTTTTATAGCTCGTCTTTTTCTGTTTGCCAGGAAAAGCGTAACCCGACATATGTCAATGTCAACCTGTCACGCGTGGGTGTGAATATCACCTTACTTTCTTGTTTGCCCATGGGAATTAAATTATATTGCCTACAGATACAGTATTTACTCGCCTTTGTTTAGTTACACATGTCCGACTGTTTGTTTTTTAGGGTTCGTGCCCAAAAGGTAAAAACGGGACCCTATTACTGAGACTTTGCTGTCCGTTCATCCGTCTGTCACCAGGCTGTATCTCACGAACCGTGCTAACTACACGACGTTGATATTTTCACAGATTTTGTATTGTTATTGCCGCTAAAACAACAAACACTAAAATTAAATTAAATATTTATTTACGGGAGATTTGCATACCCCAATCGAGATTTTTTGGTGATTTTGGGTTGATATAAATATCTAACGGTAACAGGTTAGACACTTAAAATATACACAGAATAATTAGTTGTTTATTTGAATTAAAATAAAACAAGTATTTAAGGGGGGCAACCATACAAAAAACTAGATTTTTTGCAGTTTTTGGTATGAAATTCTTCGAGGGCGGTTGGCCGGTTTTTTGTTTGTCTGTAATCAAATCCTGAAGTTAAATGTCAACTTTCACGTCTACCGAGACCTGAAATATTGTACGATTGTGTAAGTTATACTCTTGTAGAAGTCTGGTGGCCAAGCACAATGTTCAACGGTTTTTCCGATTGACTTAATTTGTTAATAAAATTATATAGGATGGATGACAATGAAGTACTGTTGGGTTAAAATTCAAAATTCAAAACTTTATTTATGCAAATAGGCTCCTAAGAGCACTTTTACACGTCATTTTTGATTTTACCAACGCTTCGGAAAGACCATCATTGCCAAGAAGAATGCGCCGCAAGAAACTTGGCAGAAAGTCATTTTTAACCGACTTCAAAAAGGAGGAGGTTCTCAATTCGACCTAATTTTTTTTTTTTTTTTTTTT
>BHDV01002023.1:99503-122526 GCA_005406045.1 Adoxophyes honmai | reverse complement strand
ACAGAATTGACCTCTCTACAGTTTTATTATAAGTATAGATTATTAAATACGCCAAAACTTATGTGTTTTTACTTGTGTTTGTTCTGTGCTTGTTATTTCGTCATGTTTATTTTTTTGTTTTAAACGTTTCCAGAAAACGCTGGATGCAGGTCGCTTCCAACAAGTACTTATGCATGTCTAAAGGGGAAGCCTACGTTCATCAGTAGACGTCTTATGGCTGAAATGATGATGATGATGATTTTGTACAAGTATAAGTTATAAACATAATATATAATACTGTCGTCTAAAATGTACCTTAACTTATTTCCTTGGTCGCCTCTTACAACAACTAAGGAAGAAACGAAGGTATATTAAGAGGATAGGAGTCGCACCACTTCTCCATACAAATTTTTGCTCTAGTGTCTTTATTCACGGAGAAAACAGGGGACTACGTTTGTATGGAGAAGTGGCGTGACTCATATCCTCTTAAACCCGACACCACACGGATTAGAAAACAATGTCATTTAAATATAGAATGTAACCTGTAACCTTACTCTAAAGTCTCAGAAGCTGTTCTCCCGCAAGGCATATTTGTGTTTTCGTTAATTAGATTACCAATTAATAACAAACAAGCTTAAATTCGATATTACGAGCACAATACTCTATTTACTAGTTAGTTTAATGAAGTTTAGTAATCTGTACTTTGTGGCTCGGATTTAGTACAAACGTTTTGGTTCGTGCGAGTTTCATATTATCTCATTTTGATAATGGACTAATAATAACTGTTATTATCTTTACATTAATGCCGATCGATTTATACCTCAACTCAATAACAATGAAACTATTTGGCCATTTATTAGGTTGACGTGGTGATCCTCAAACCACGGCATTTCTCTTTTGAACGCCATCACAAAAATTAATAAAATAAACCTTTGCTGTATTAGGTGCCACCTGGATAACAATGATTTATTGTGTGAAACAATACCATTTTGACTTTTGCTGTATGTGAATGAAGGAAAGATAAGTCCGGGCCTTTTAAACAGAGGTTTCATGGATATCTCGTACCACAGACGAGAATAAGACGAAAAGTTTGTTAGAGATATCTTATCTAAAACAATAATCCTGTCGGTTAGTCTAATGAAATACCGAGTGTTGTTTTTTTTTTAATTTAAGTTGGTTTGAGTCCAGGGCTGGACCATCTAGATCTAGCACAATTCTTTGAATGCAGATTTGTCCCTTTAAAAAATAAACAATTACTCTTTTAAGCAAAAAGAGCCAACTTAAGGATTTAAGGGAGTTTCCTTCCAAGACACGACTTGTTTTTGCACCGTATATACAGTATACGACGAGATAAGAATCAATTGCTTTGAAAGCACTTATCTATGTATTTATAATGTTTTCAGGGGAAAATAGTATCAAAATACATAGAGAATGATTTGAAATTTCATACCAAAGATTTTATGAATCGACTATTTGCAACTCAATAAAATCGAATTGATTTAGCTCGGTTATCAATCAGAGCGCAAAGTCCATGAGTGAGTCGATTTCCTTGATAATTCGTTTCACTCGCATTCGTGATTAGAAATATTCGTCTATAGTTGAAGAAGAAATGATAATTGTTGTAATGATATTTGCTGTGTGTATATAAATAAATGAATAAACGATTAAATGACAGAATTAAAGAGGTAATTCCAGTTGCGAAAGAACTTGATTCGAATCAACTGCTTTGGTTTCTGAATCGAATCATTCGAATGGCATAACTCGACGCGCAACCGTAATTTAATAGTGCTCCAAAAATTTTATGACATCATTAAACAATTTACACCACTAACCTAGTCCCAAATTAGGCAGTTTAATGCCTGTGCTATTTGTCCTTAATAACGGAAAAATAATCATAAAAACTGTGCCCCGATCGGGAATCAAACCACTGGACCATCCGGCCGTCAAAATTATTATTAATAGGACAAAATATACATAAAATCACACGAAAGTAGACATAGACCAAACCATGACTATTTCACGCCTCGTAGCCAATTCTAGCATAATTTTCGGATTAAGAACAGATGGAAGAGGTATATCACTGACAATAATAGTGCCCCAAAAACTTCAAGTACTTTCATGTTCCGGCAGCGTTAATGTCTAACGCACCAAAAATCCACATCGTTTTTAGTTTGACAGTTGAAACCAAAAGACAGTTAAAACTGACTACGAAAACTGTCAAATTAAAAACGATGAAGATTTTTGGTGCGTTAGACAATAGCGCTGCTGGTCTTAAGTCAAGTGGGATCAACGAAGACTCTTATGGTAGTATCATTTTTTCACCTCACGCCTTGCTTATCAAAGCCCACGCTAATGAAAGAGGCAGATAAACATCGAGTGTCTCGACGCCACTTGATTGTCTTTCTCATTACCTAATTGTCTTGGCGCGCTTCATTTGTTATACTAATAAATTGGGGTTGCAGCGTAAGCAGGAATAACAACATTAATTTTCATCTAGCAAAATTATAGGACGTTTCCTGCCTGTCACTGCGACTATTGCGTTTATTTTTTGTTTTAAACACTGACGCAAAAATTGAAAGATGATGACAGGGTTAAAGATATATCACTCTAATTATTCAGTTAGTTAAATTATGGAAAAACAGACACGTGGTTTTTGGTTTATCAAATAATTAAACATCGACAAAGGTATAGATCATCAAACTCCGAAGTGAGAGGTCGTGACGTCACGCCTTGGTAAAAAATGTACCACCTAGTGAGGTCACTCGAAACTTGAGAGCACCGTATCCTCGTCATTTATTGCTTGTCAACTAAGAGAAAAAAATTGTCTAAATTTTTTTTGATCATTTTATCTTCATACATACATATTCTCACGCCTGTATTCCCAAGAGGGGTAGGCAGAGCACAAGAATTCAAAAATCCAGTGCCACGTTTAGCAATTTCAGCAGGGTAACCAGATGGTTAAACGTGATATTGCAGTGACAGGTTGCTAGCCCATCGCCCACAATACACTTACTACCTTTGTACTTATGTTCTGTTTTGTCTGTTATTTTGTCATGATTATTTGTGCAATAAAGAGTTACATACATACACATACATTACATACATACACTAACCCTTTCCCAGAGTCGACTCTTACGACACCCACGAGAAGAAAGCGGGAGGTGCTATTCTAACCCGGCACCACACGGGAAATTTATCTGACGGACTAAATAGTTTTTATTAGTCATCTACCCAATAATTTTTTTTTGCTTTGCTTAGTATCTGTGCCGCTAATCTATTACGAATAGTCTAATAATGATGCGTTTTTTTAAGTGTAAATTGAAAAAGAAATTTCGAAGGTATCATCTATACGTACAGTCACCAGCACCAATATCTGATACAATAAGGCTGCAAAAACATCTGATACGACTCTATTACTAGGGGCAGTAGGACGTGTCAGATATTTTTGCGCGCTCCGTCGTGGCAGATATTAATGCTGGTGACTGTAGGTACATTGTGTCATTATATTTAGTTCTTCTCTAAAGAGTTTCTCTTTTTAAACCCCTTATTTTATGAAAATTCTATACTGAATAGAACTATTCATCGCCACGTTGACAAACCGGCTCCACCTGGTTAGCTTTGTCCAAAATATACTATAACGACAGCTCTGAAACCGCGGCAAAGCATCGTTATAAAAACGTCGACTTTCGCTTTACGCGGGAAAGCTCTTACAAATCCACTCTGTATATCATTACGCCTCTAAAAACGAGAAATAATACAGCGCACCACTTTTTACACGTGCAAATGATATTTTTATTGTTCCTAAACCTGAACAATGGTTTAATTTTACGCCGGGCACAATGGGTAAAGAAACTGGGACGTAGGAAGGTAGGTAGGTTGGTAGGTAGTTAGGTAGGTACGGCGGCCAGGTGGCCATTGTGCTGCATTCATAACTTTGGGGGCGGCTACTTGATTAATTTATTACCAAGATTTCTGTAGTTTGATAAGGATTTGCAGAATTAATTTGTTCAGGGCTTAATGATAAATTACAGGTTTCTTTGATAATTGGATGTCAGACGTGCTTGGTTTGGATTATTCGACACTTCATCATCATCATCATCATCATCATCAGCCTATATACGTCCCACTGCAGGGCACAGGCCTCCTCTCAGTATGAGAGGGCTTGGGCTATAGTTCCCATGCGGGCCCAGTGCGAATTGGGAACTTCACAAACAACGTTGAATTACTTCGTCGCTGTGTGTAGGTAACCTCATGATGTTTTCCTTCACCGAATAGCTCAAGATAAATATCAAATTCGATATCGCAGATAAATTCCGAAAAATTCAGAGGTGCGAGCCCGGGGTTTGAACCCACGACCCTCTGCTTGAGAGGCCACATGTCGAACCGCTGGGCTATCACGACACTTAATCCGTTGTTTCTTGCTATAGAGATTCTGCTAAAGTTTCAAAGACATCGGAGAATATTGTGCAAAATCGTGAATACGAAGAAACAGTGCCATAAGTAACGAATAATCACTTCATTTGAACTAGAAATACTGTAAGATGAAATTGTAAGACTTTGCTAAAGATGTGATATACGGAAAGAATGATTTTGCTATCAGTGTACTGACTCACTGACATTGAATAATTAATCCACTGAAATCTTGAAGAAATCTATTGTTCTTATTATTATTGAAAAGAGAATCCAATTTGTAACTTAATCACGAAACATTATTTACGATCTCATTCGATCACTCCGCATTACGGGCTTAGCCGTTCGTTCAGAACACTAAGTGAATACGCCGCTACTTGCGAACCTGATTCGGTTTCTATTATTATAATTACATTACTAGTGGAGAAATTCCATTTATTTTAGAGAAGGTGTAATTAATTAATAGATTTGTTTAGATTATAGTCTGCGGTTCACGGTAAATTGAAGTTACACCCCCATTCTGTCTACCACGAGGAAAATGGTCGGAGATGTGACAACTGTAAAGGTCCATTTACCAGCCGATATCATTATTGAAGTTTATAACGCCGCCAGATTTATATTGAAAGGAACTGGTTACACTCACGTCTATGTATAGTTGGAGATGTTTCGACTCACAACTACCCACATTATCGTCATCACATTCACTTTTACAATAGTCAAGCAATAAACTTTACACGAAGTAAAACGAAAGACATGTACAATAATTGTACACACAACAGACAATGATGCCTATGTTCCCGAATGGGGTAGGTAGAGACTAAACCATGATTATGACTATTTTACGCTTCGCAACCACTTCTAGGATAAGTAATTTTAGGTTTGAAAACTGATTGGAGAGGCAGTAGATATAATTATAGTGACAGGTTGCTAGCCTATCGCCTAAATCATACCTAAAACTTCTTAGTCGCCTCTTACGACAACCACGGAAGAAATGGAGAAGTTTTATTCTATCCCGATACCACACAAGAAAAACAAGTTTTAAAATTATGCACTAAGTGTGAGAGAAGCGTAGAAATATCCCGCTATTTTGCATGTTACCTATTAAACGTGGAATGGGCTTCATTTCATAATGACCCAGTAACGTCGCCCTGCTGGTGACAGCCTATCTACGAGTTGGAACTAGGAAACCTACTGAATTGGCTCTCCTAGACTTTTTAACTCGTATTCGAACAGGTCAAATGCATAAAAGTACCTAAGACTTACTTATGGTTAAATCAAAGGTCTACACGATCGGATACATTCAACATAAAGGGTTTACTCTGTGGAACTACTTGGAAAAAAATCCACCTAGCTTCATGAAACCTTCTAAGTTGAATGTAACTACTGGGAAAAAAACCATCTAGTTCCATCAATGGATATAATTGTAGCTAGTTGAAATAAACCAAAAAAACGGATGCATTCTCGTTTTTATAGCGAGATTAGCTCGACATGTCGTCAGTACGTGACACATCATTGGGAACAACTAGTTACACGTAACGAGCAGTAACTCGTTTTTCCTGATGATGTGGCACGAATTGGCACGAAACATGTCAAGCTATATCAATATCAAGACCTGTTTGTAGCTATTTCATTTCAGTATAGGTCTTAATTGCTATTATAGCATCCCCTACCCATGTACTGTGAATTGGGGGGAGTAGGGATGACAAAGGATTTAGGTGGGTTTTGGCTACTGCAACCTATATAACTTTACATTCTTTTATAATCTGAAGAAGCTTTTATACAGTCCTCTAAATCTTCCCACGTCAATCTGCCAGAGACTGTATCTTACTTGCTTTTGACGCCCTGGTATAAATTAATAATGTTCTCTTCGCTTCATTAAAGGTAAGGATTAAACGCCACAAAGCAGCATAATTAGGAGTAGGTACATTTAACTTCCTGAAACATTCCTTTGCACCTCACTACTACCCCACAGTCTCCATTTAAATGTGCCCTTCTAACCTTCAGACAACTTTGCGCCTTATGATTATGGCCCACTTTGCCCAAGATCCGAGCGGCGGTTTAATAGTCACTGTATCCTTTAAGTTCATTGTGTAGCTGGCGGTCAAGGAGGGCTAATTTCCTGTGCATTAACTCCCCGGACGCGGCGACGGGGTCTTTCCATCTCCCGTATAAATGCCTTTGTACAATAGGCGCTTAGAGGCGATTTTTCGCACATCTCTAGGCTGTTAGGGTCGTCGTTTTAGTTTTCACACTATATTTTAAAAATCTAATTCTTTGCAAAGCATGAGCGGTATCAAACTTACTGATAGGGTGCGTAATAGCGTGATTAGAGAGAAGTGTGGTCTGAAAGAGAGTATTATAACAAGGATAGAGAAAGGTATGCTGCGTTGGTTTGGGCTCGTAGAGAGAATGGATGAAGCAAGGATAAGTAAGGGAATTTACAAGGGAAGTGTGTTAGAGCGAGTCGATCGAGGGCGCCCTTGAAAAACGCATATCGAGCAGATCGGCTATGTACTAAAAAGAGAGGCCAAATTAGGAATACCCGAAACCGGCGAGCGTGTGTGATGAAATAATCATAAGCCTGACCTTTAGAAATCGCCTACCATTTTATATACGTACGGAAAAATTAGTTTTCACTCTTTGCGCTTCAACCCGTTTAACGCTACATTTTTGCACTTAAAGTCACAAATTAAGTAAGTATATTCTTACGACAAAGGCTTTACGTCAACGGAGACTCAAATAACCCATGATAAAGCGTAATGGCTTCACCTAATTCGTTATTTGCAGCTGATGCTAATCGGAGGGGATGTGAGCGATGCGCACAATTCTGAAATTTTACCCCATTGTACATTCGCCCAATTGAACAGTGACGGATTACGTACGGTACGGGAATGAAAATCTTCGTCAGTTTTCAAAGAAGTTTTTATCATGCTATATTTGAAAGAAATGCTGCAACTATATTTGAATAAATCTGTGGGTATGAACATAAAACTATTGCGTGCCCTCACAGTTATAGATGAACACAGTTGACGACTGCCGCGTCACTGCCATACAAACAAAAACTGTGTATTTACAAGCGCACGCACACAAAGCGCCGCGCGTACAACTATTATACTCCGTTTTTTAGGGTTCCGTACCCAAAGGGTAAAAACGGGACCCTATTACTGAGACTTCGCTGTCTGTCTGTCCGTCCGTCTGTCTGTCCGTCTGTCACCAGGCTGTATCTCACGAAACGTAAGAGCTAGAGAGTTGAAATTTTCACAGATGATGTATTTCTGTTGCCGCTATAACACCAAATACTAAAATTAAAATAATAATAATAATTAAGGGGGGCTCCCATAGGAATAATGTGTTGTTTTTTGCTGTTTTGGGTCTATTTAAATAACTGTAATAGGTAAATACTTGAAATGCTCACAAAATGTTTCATTAAATATCTACTTTAAAAATAAATAATTACATTTAAATAAAATTGGTATTTAAGGGGGGCTCCCATACAAAAAACGTGATTTTTTTTGCTGTTTTGGGTCTATTTAAATAACTGTAACATGTAAATACTTGAAATGCTCACAGAATATTTAATTAAATATCTTATATAAAAGTAAATAATTACAAAATTCTGATTTTTTGCAGTTTTTGGTACGGAACCCTTCGTGCGCGAGTCCGGCTCGCACTTGGCCGGTTTATTTTTAATTAAAAAAAGACATTTTCTAACAAAAATTTGACACAGATTTTTTTTGTAGAAATATCTATCGTCTAAATGATCATTTTATGAAAAAAAAAAGATTGGTATCCTTTAGCCATTCTCATTGCCAGTGGCAATAAAATGCGAGCAAAGTTCACTGCCACTTATCGTCTCTGATTACTCGTCAATTAATCGATTTCGCTCGCATCGTACGATTCCTACGTTACAAAAATGTTATGTTTTAACGATATGTCGGTTAAAATAAAACGATATCTACTTGCATCTGAGTGTATAGGTATAAAATTATTGTAGTAACTTTTGCTTGTTTTTTAACTTTCTTTGTGTTTACTCTTGTTTCTCGTCTTCTATCAGTCAGTCGATGATCAGGTAGACAAGACCAGGTTATGTTTGCCTTTATACTTTTGAGTTGTTCGGAACTTACTTTTATTATATATGTGTTTTATACAATAAAGAGTTTTAGATTATACAAGGTGAAACAGACCGTGGTGATTATTTACAAGAGTATCCCTAAAAAAAAATATGTAAATCAAAATAGTAGGCGATTTTTCTTATTCAATCGGGAATCAAATATAGCCTTTAGCAATTTGACATTTCTTATCAGTAATGCCGATGTTAGTGGGCCTTTCTTTTTAAAAACGTTTTCAAAAACGTTGAGCTGCTATATTTTGGTATTCGAAAGCCCTATTTTTTTTAATATTTTTGTACCTTCTATAAATGTGTTAGAGGTAAATAAAAGCCCAACATGCAAGGCAAACCAAATTTGCACGACCCTTGGCACCACCATACATGATACTCTTCACACAGCAACTGATTGGAACTGAGCAGGTGGCGGCACATCATAAGAGAGTGTTCCGGCAAAATGACCACGACCCTCAACACTGAGAAAACCAACACAAAGAGGAGGAGGATAACTGTTTTAAACATACTTTATTCCAGGGACTTATTACTAGGGAGGTATGTTACACTCAACATACATACATACATCTCAGGTCTTCGCATTCCATTAAAATTTCATTACCACCGAGAATACGGAAGAGAAGATATCGGGATTCCGTGTCATGTAAAAATATTTAAAAATATACATTTCCATTTGTAAATTTCATAAAACTCCCCATCGGATACAAACACTTAGCCAACAAAGTATTCGTTTTAATGGAATCTTAATATTGCGAAAAAAATGGAAGGCCTTGAATAATTCAAAGTATTTCACTGGTACAGATTAGAGTCCTCTTCACGCGGTGGATTTGGACGTTTTTACCGTAATTATTATTTAATACTTTCGAGTTTTACCGCGACTACTCTTGAATGTGCGATGAGGCGAGCGTTTAGCGTTTCGTTGGGTTTATTGTTGGTTTTGTTCGCGTGTTCACTTAACGGGAGTTAATTACGTAATTTTTTTACTAAGCCGCATTAGGGTGTCACCAAACCCAACGATCGATCGTCGATCGACTGCATCAATCGATGGTAGAATAAAGTAGTCGACGTCAAGATAGTTTCTACAAGATCATTCGAACGACCGTCGATCGATCTGCTTGATCAGCCACATCATCGTCATCATCATCAGCCTATATACGTCCCACTGCAGGGCGATAGTTCCCACGCGGGCCCAGTGCGGATTGGGAACTTCACACACAACGTTGAATTACTTCGTCGCTGTGTGTAGGTTTCCTCACGATGTTTTCCTTCACCGAATAGCTCGTGGTAAATATCAAATTTGATATCGCACATAAATTCCGAAAAATTCAGAGGTGCGAGCCCTGGGTTCGAACCCACGACCCTCTGCTTGAGAGGCCACAGTTCGAACCGCTGGGCTATCACGGCTTTTTTTTGCTTGATCAGCCTCACCGCGCGTCAACTGCTCCCCATTTTGTGACCCGTTGCCCACACGAGCCCTGCATGCTACCTAAATGACTTGTTTATGCTTGTATTTATGAATTTAGTCAACTTAAAATCTAAAAAAAGTAAGCTAAACGTGGCTACAAAGCGTGAAGTGATCATAGTTTTGTCTATGTAACGTATCATGTGCTCTGCCTATCCCATTTTTGAATGCGGACGTGATCTATGTGTGTGTATTCTTAGACCTATCTAAAATAATATTTAATTTTTATCTGTTTCTAATTGTGTTAAAAAATGTCTTTCTTTGTTCCTTTTTCTTGCCACCGTGTAAAAACACAGTAAACCCCTGAAACTAATGTGTCTAGTCTTATTAGGCACATGAGCTAAAGACCTATAAGCTGCCAGTATCGCAGTAATGGCCCACTCCGTTATCAGTCGTCTAACTGGCAGCCATAAGTGATACAAATGACAAGCGTTAGCTGTACACAACTTCATGACTACGACTAGGACACACAAACGAGAGCTTATTTTATAATGAGTGTGACATTTGTATGGCATGAAGTGATCCAGTTTATTTTATAAATAGTCTTTAGAGAATGTTTCCGTAACACACAAAATCTAAGCTTGTTTTCCTAAATGGGGCAGGCTGGGCTCACGAGAAGTTATATAGGCAAAACCATGTCTATACCGCGGTTTGTAATTCTTTACATGATTTTTGGTTTTAAGTTAGATAAAAGAAGTGTAATGTAGTGACAGGTTGCTAGACTGTCGTCGAAAAGACACCTTAACACACGCACATACACATTATAACACATACATAGCGCCTGTATTCCCTAATGGGGTAGGCAGAGCACATGCAACGTTATTATGGTCAGAACTATGTCAATTTCTGGTTTCATAGTCACATTTAGCATAACTTTAGGTTCAAACAGGCTTGTCGCCTTTAACTTACCTACATAATCCATACCCTTAGTCGCTTCTTGAGACATCCACGGAAAAAACTGAGAGGTGTTATTTGATATCCGACTGCATACGCAAATTTATCATGCATACTAAACTGTACCATTTAGTTTCTGAATCATGAGCTCAAGTTTCTTACAAATCTCGTACTGTATTAGCGCTTATACACGTAATATTAACTTCCAAGCATGTAATACGAGCTTGTGTGTAAGCGACATTTAATCGTCTTTGTCTTGTTCCGATAGCAGTGTTCGCTTTGTTTATTTCTGTGTGATCATCATTTACCCAAAACAAACGACTGCTAAGCTCCTTAACCCGCAACTGCGTATTTCAGCTCCAAATTACAGTTGCACTCAGTATTAGCAACGCTTTGACTGGTGACGACAGTTCGTGTGTCAAATGAAGAGATACTGTCCTCGTAATGTTCGCAGATTCACTGAACCAACTGATAGTCTGGTGTTGTGCTAAACATGACCCGAGTTGCTGACTGTCATTTGTTTAATGGTGTGCAAACGCGTCCTAGAGAAACTAGAAACTTGCAATGAAGTGGTTGATAGATGAGACAGTGAATTAGATACACGGCGTGTCTCATTTGCTGTTATAATATCGTATTTGTATATTATGCTGGTATAATAAGCGTTGGAATTTGGTTGATTACAATAATCACAATTTTTCGTTAAAATAAAATGGACAAACCACTCTTAGTTATCCAGAGTGCAACGTTGTCGAATGGTTTCGAGTCACTAAACAATTCTATTAAATGTGGTCTCATTATTTGTAAATTTTATATTTGAACTTGTCAACTTTGTAAAGTTTAGGTTAGATAGACAACGTTGCCTTCTCTTATTTTTTTAATAGTCTATCTTGAAAACTTATTCCGTGACTTAATTTACTACACAGGCAACATTGGTTTTACGCTTACATCTGGTTTCCAAAACGAAATCGCATGTTAACGATGGTTCTCCCCCAAATTCGTAATTGCCCATTATTCCCATAACTCGTTCAGAGTTAATCCCTTTTCTAGTCAACCCAAAACATAGCTCTACTCCTTTATGTCCCATGCGTTCCATATTTGACTCTAATTTTATTGTCGTGGCGTGAAAAATTGACGCGTTTTCCCGCCCCGTTAAACTCCGTTAGCATTAACGCGGCGATGCGACGTCACGTCACGCCTCTACGATGGTAACGAGCCCCTGTCACATTACAATGCTAAACGGTTGTTGAACTGCATTAAAAATAAAACCTTTATAAATTGAACGCAGTTTTAATCTTTCACAAACCATCTGGCGGACCGTTCGCGAGCGACGGCTAAGCAATAATGAACCGCATTTTTACATGGCATTTTTTAATGATTGTAATTTCGAGATGAACAGAATTTGGTTGTGAATTGGTGAGCGATTGTGATAGAACGTATTAGATTCTTGAATTTTGTACCGACACGTTACTAAGAGATTCAACCAATCGACAAAAAAGGTCTTCGTAATAAGTCACTATTTCCTCGCGAATGAATCAATTTTTCATTTGACAAATGCGGGTAAGTGTGATTTATTCCAAGAATGACTTATATCATATTCTCGCTGGGTTAAATCGGCCCTAAATAATATACATTGTGCCATAGAAATTACGTAATGAAGTAAGATTACGCTGTTAATTCCTGTTGATTTGAACTAGCAACTTGAAGCACTGAAAGGCATTTTATTGTCGAGCGAATCGTTTGTAATTCGCAATCAAAGACAAATTATTCAGGCGTTTAATATTTCCGCGAAGTTTTACGAGTGAATCCCTTTGACGACAGTCTTATTACGCGCCAAATCTACAATTTCAATCAATTGCCAAATAAAAGGATAAATTTACAAGTAAGTGACGGAGTCTGGCGTAAAGAATATCCTTGAAAATTTGAGACCTTAAACAATAAACAATCGGATCGCCATTTCGAAATTGGAAGCCGGGTTTCGGTTTTAAACCCTCATAATTTTAAAGCCGTGTTGAAGAAAAAGTGGCAATACTGGTAGCGTTTGGCAGATTCAGGGCAGCTGGCAACATTAGTTAATTAAAAGTTGAGAGAGGCGTTGAACGGGGAGTGAGAAGGGATGTTTAATGAGGGCCACATCTCAAGGCAACCTCCCGTGACTCTACGGGATTGTGGGAATGTTCTTCGGAACTTGTTAGGGCATCAAATTATGAGGACTCGTGTGTTTCTCGCTTTCCGGTAATTGATTGAGTTGGAAAAAGGATCGGAAACACTTGGCGTGGGTTTCCGAGTAATGAGTGGGTAATAACTGTTAAGATGTGTTTAGGTGTTGGGCAACTTAGAAATGATAAGTTACGAATTAGATAAGTGGTGTAATAGTGATAAGTTGCTAGCCTATCGCCTAAAACACACAGTAACTTAATTTCCTTAATCGCCTTTTACGACATCTGCGGAAAAAATGGAGGGGTGGACAATAATTTTATTATAAACCACTTCTAGCTAATTCTTTACTTTTTCCACGAAAATGATTTTCCATTTCCTTAATACGATGGATTTTGAATTAATGATTTATCCACTTCATTATAATAAAGCTAACTGTGAAATCATTAATCATAAGTGAAATTGAAAGAACTGGTGTATAATTTGAACTTCCATGGAACGATGACAACCACATTAACAATACTCATAACTATGGTGTTGGTGCTGGAGTAAATTCAACATAATTCGGTTAAAAATCCAAACAGCAAATAAAATTGTACCTATCACGAAATTTGATGGAAAAAAGTATCTTCTTTCAGTTCAGCAATTAACTACGAATATTAAAATTTTAAACACTCTACGGATAGTTTTATCAAAAGCGTTCGTTGTTGCTTGTTAAATTTATCTGCGGCTTTATTTTTCATGTGATTTTTCCGCAATATATTTCAAACTAAAAATAACCAGAGAAAATTGGTCGAATAAAAAATGTTCGGAAACGTTCATGCGTATTTTTTAAAGTTCATTTTTCAGATAAACTGAAGTTTTTAATGCATTAGCAATTAATGTCTGATATTTTGATAACGTTGATTTTAAGTGCCCATTCAAATAGTCTGAAAAAAGTGCCTTTAAAAATAAAATAAAACAGGCAGTGATTGTAGTTTTTTCAGCAATTGACAGCGTATGAATCTTCTTAACGCAGTAGCGTTAAAAGCAAATATTGTTAAAATTATAACATTACTAGCTTTAGCCCGCGGCTTCGCTCGAGTTAAGAAGTTTTTTAGGGAAGTGGGAGGTTATGAAGAAACAAAAAGTAGCTTATGTCACTCTCCATCCTTTTAACTATCTCCATCTCCAAAAAATCACGTCAATACGTCACCCCGTTTAACCGTGAAAGACGGACAAACAAACAAACACACTTTCCCATTTACAATATTAGTATGGAAGTATGGATTCAAATGTATTATTTGAAGGTAATACAGGTATTCAAATTTCCGACGATTGCCGGTGATGACTGAGCTATGTCAAGAAAATATAAAAACTGTTACTGTGTTGTTTATGCCTTTTTGCTAGGAAAGTAAAGTTTTAAGATTCACTAACCTTTTCCGTAGAAGATAACGCTGCACTAAAAATGTATAAAAATAAAAATACACCATTTTAAGATAAATCAGACAATTAGATGAAAATGTTAGTTTATCGCGGAAAAAAACAGTGCGGGAACTTACCACTACTTAAAACCTTGGACCGTGATACATAACATCATATAGGTATATCCGGACGTCAAAAAAAACTAATTTTCATAATCGATGATATTAATTGTCCATATCCCTAAGAATGTGTACGTGGAAGAGATTGTGTTTAGACGAATAGGTACAGTCACGAACCGGGATTGTTGAGCCACTTGCCACTGTTCGCAATTTAGACGTGTAATCAATGACCGATGTGACGACTAGATGTCAGCTATTGGATTAGTATTACACGACCAAGTTACAAACATAGGTTAGTGGCTCAACAATCCCTGTTCGCGATGGTACTGTGTCTAACGAAAAAAATATAAAATATTTCGCTTCACGCGTGTATATTTTTAGATATTTAGTACATTTTCATCATCACCAAAAGCACTTTGAGTGGGTCCTGGAATTCACCGCGCGGTATTTCGTTCACGCCTGATAAGCATACAAATTGTGGACCGCCAGCAAATTAGATTGATCGATGTCTTACGGCGTCAGCAACGACATGCATAATGTAGATAAATGCCAGTCTCCGCTAGTAACGAACGCGTTTAGTTAGGAAAAATAATGCGTTCGAAAAAAAGACCAAATGATAGCCTTTCAATGTGGAAAAAGCCCGTCAAGGGTCAAACACATGTTTTTTCAAAATGATAAGGGGGCGTCCATAAATTACGTGAGGTGTTTTTTTCAATTTTCTGACCCTCCCACCCCCCTTGGTGAGATGTCGTGAGATTTTATTCAACCCCCTCCCCCACCCCCCAAATCTCACGTGAGATTTTTCAAAATGTTATAGTAAAAAGAAAAGATAAAATGAAGACGTAACTTAAAAAAAAACTTAATTGTTTCTTCGTTCTGATACACTCATGAAGTGTCAAATGTAAAGCGCCATCCACATACTCACTTCGCTTTTTAAGACCTTAGGCATCTGGATTAAATGGACCAAAATAGTAGTTTTTTTGTTTGTTTGAAACAAGAAAAAAATTGCGTGATATTTGCCGTGACCCCCTCTCCCCCCAACGTGAGATTAGGTGAGATTTGACTCAACCCCCTCCCCCCCTAAAACACCTCACGTAATTTATGGACGCCCCCTAAGTTGGTGTGTGAACCCCGTGTGGTGCCGGGTTAGAATAGCACCTCCCCCTTTCTCACCGTGGGTGTCGTAAGAGTCGACTATAGGAAAGGGTAAGTGTATTGTGGGCGATGGGCTAGCAACCTGTCACTGCAATATCACGTTTAACCATCTGGTTACCCTGCTGAAATTGCTAAACGTGGCACTGAATTTTTAAATTCATGTGCTCTGCCTACCCCTCTTGGGAATATAGGCGTGAGATTATGTATGTATGTATGTATGATAAGTTGAAGTACAATCAAAAATTCTATGTAGAAAAGATCCATTTATTAATAACAATAAGAAACTGATAATAATAAAAACAGCGAATGTGAGAATGTGCATACGTTCATACATCACTCCCGTATTCCCCCAAATGAGAGTAGGCAGAGCAAACGCAACGTTAAAAAAAAGAGTTAAAAAGACAAAATCACCTTTAGTAGCCAGTTTTAGCACAATTTTAGGTTTAAACGTGGATGGAAGACGTATAATAGTGACAGGTTGCCAGCCTGGTGCTACTAAAAATAAACATGTCATGGAATCAGCATTACCAAATAAGCTTTACATGTTTTGGATCGTGGCGTGGAGTGGGGTCGGAGGTCGTGGTGATGGATGGTGTCTCAAGGTAGTTTTATGTGTTGATTTAAACCGTATTTAGATGTTTGTCTACTGACTTAATGGAGTTCAAATCGACAGTTAACTGTGATTATGATTACCCAAGCGTTCATCAATATATTCATGTCAAATATAATAATAACTCGTCAATATTTCACTGCGTAATTAAATAAATTACCAACATACCGAACACGACCGAATTTCTCTTCACAAAAATAAATCAACTAGTAGCTTAAGACGCGAAACACAATGGATCCCAAATTACTTATCGATTCACAATTTCAATTTAAAAAATTCCTCCAATAATATTTACTAATCCGGGCTGAAGCGCAATCCGTCGCGTTATTGAGGTTTTCAGTTTGCGTCTCGAACGATGACGGTTTTAGAGAATTTCTGGGGTTAATAGGTAAACGTTGGAAGCAACCTTGACTTTGTTATTGAATAATTAAAACTTTGAATTTTACAAACACATATTTACGTCTCGCATGTTTTCTTAAATGGGGTATGCTGAGCACACGAAACGCTAGACCAAGGCTGGCCAATAGATTTTCCCGGCGAGCAAAATTTTTACGACTGTGGCAACGGCGGGCCACAACGATTTTTCATGACAAGCGATCAGTTGAAAGCGTTGCGACCGCGCACCGTGCTTGCCGGCCGGACGCGCTGAGCGGGCCAACTCAAATTCCTTGGCGGGCCATTTCGTGGCCCGCGAGCCCGGGTTTGGCCAGCCTTGCGCTAGACAAATCCATGACTATTTCATGTTTTGTAGCGACTTTCAGCTTATTAGGATTTTAGGTCAGAGCTACTAGTGACAGGTTGCTAGCCTGTCGCTTAAAATATACCCTAAGCTAGGGGTTCCCAAACTGTGCGCCGCAGAAAGTATTGAGGGGCACTGCCGTGAGTCGATTCTTTATCATTATCCGAAACCATTTTCATTTTTACACATACATATTTTCATTTTTATTCTTCTCAACCTAAGGGTCAATTCCCACCAAAAGAGCAGCGCAGCGCGGCGTAGCGCAGCGACCCGCTCCGTGGAATGAGAATTTCAACTTTATTTTCATTACAATAAGACTTATTATCGCATGAGAAACTCTAACGATGCGGGCGCATGCCCGCGTATCCATGGTAATAACAACGCATTCCATAAACGAAGCCGTGCGACTGCGCGAGCCTTCGCAGGAATGTCCGAGGATGCTCGAGCAGTCGCGACGGCCGCTGTCAATACATATGTCAATATGTCAATAATTATGTAAATTCCAGCGACTTCCTACGCATTCCAGCGGCTTCTCGAACAGTCGCAGGAATCGTCGCGCATTCTCCACGGAGCGGGTCGCTGCGCTACGCCGCGCTGCGCTGCTCTTTTGGTGGGAATTGACCCTAAATACCACCATTGACTGATTATCTGAGCCTATTTGTACTGTATCTTTTTTAAATACACAGGGTAGGGCGCCGTGACAAAATTCTAAACTTGTAGGTGCGCCGTGGGCTGAAAAAGATTGGGAACCCCTGCCCTAACCTATAAATAGTCAGTCGCTTCCCACTTGACATATGGTGTCGTGTTTAGAATAGCACCAATCTAATTTATTTTAAAGTACAATGAGACACTTTTAATACGGTAGGTTCGTTACCACGTACAGTCAGCTGCAGAGAAAAGTAACCCCCCGCACATACAATGCTTCATTGTCAGGGGTTACTTTTCTCTGCAGCTGTCCGTACGAACACATTACGTTTCTAATACATGTAGACTTAGCACGGCTAAACGCACTTGTCAACTCCAGTTAAATAGTGACGCATAGTATACCTTATCGGTTTAGGTAGTTAAAACAATGTAAACAATCTTGACGTGTCTTTTTATTTAAGCGTACACTTTATAAATCGAAATCTTTACATTTTACAATTTAGGTATGAAAAAATCATTTACTTTCATAATTGAATTGTATAGTGTAATGATTTACATTTTTAGACTGTGCATTTCAACAAAAAGACATGTCAAGATTGTTTATATTGTTTTAACTACCTAAACCGATAAGGTATAGTAGTGAGTGATGTATAGTCTATGTCGCACGCGATTGACTAGCGCCTTCACATGCGTAGCCGACTAATTGTCAATCTTACGCATTATCTTCATTTCATTCAAACATCAAACTAAATTAACAAGAATAATTAAGTATCTTCTTTGATTTAGCCTGCTCTTTAACGTAACCGTGACCTTTTCAAAAATGTTTCAAAAGGTAGACTAGACGCTTCCCTTTAGACATTGCGGTTTAAATAATAGGCCATTATTCCAAGGGGCACCAAGGAAACGATTCGCGGACTCCACGCTTTTCCGCATCGTGTTTTACAAAGCTCTAATAACCTGTGTAGTGTCGGGTACCTCTCCGTTTCTTCCGTGGATGTCGTAAGAGGTGACTAAGGGAATAGGTTAAGGCACATTTTAGGCGACAGGCTAGCACCCTGTCACTTATAATATCAACAAACTTAAAACATCAAAATATATAGAAGTAGACACCAATCGTGCTATAATCATAGTTTTCTCTTAATAGCGTGTTGTGCTTTTAGGACGTATGTAGGTATGTGATAAGAATCGGAATAGAATTTGAATATCCCGCAAATCGTTCAATTGTTGTTTTGTTTCTGCTTTTAAAATGAAGCAAGCAAGCAATCGACAGCTTGATAGAACTAAGACTGACAACTGTATTTGGGCTCGGTAATCGAAAATAAATCAGTTTCCATTGAGGCGGGAACACGACCAGTGTTCGTTGTGTAGGATTGTACATTTTACGGCAGTACCGTATTGTTCCAGCTCTGAAAGGGTTGGAATGGGTTCCTAATGGTCGGGTTTAGAGCCTATACGGGCATTTACCGCGAATACTGCCTTTTCTATCGGCATTTAGAGTGCGTTAATAAAACAATAATAAAGTAGGATCGAAGCAAAGCAACCCTTTGTTACAGGGGCATGCTAGTACTATGTTCCGAAACAAAAACAACACGTATATTGCTTGTTAGACAGTTAAATAAGTCAGGACTTACTTTGCGGAGATGTGTGTTACTGAACTAAAGAAGTATATAACTTTGCTCTTCAGAACATTAAAGTAGTCTTTCAAGCCTTTGCAATAAAGTGCGTGATTGTAAGTTATTAACATGTGGTTGCATGGTAAATGGTGTAAGTTAGTTTTATTGTTATGTTAACTAATGTAATTTTTAACAACTGTACATTAATATATGTTAATCCAGAGTGTCAGCTTCCTGTGTACCAAATTATTTCATCAATATTGATCCCGCCGTTGGGATGTCCAGAGGTAACGACATACACACTCACAGACTTTCGCAATTATCATATAAGTAGAATAACTTGTCATTTAAGAATTTATGTAAATTACAATTATAAACAATGCGCAAAAAAAACATGCAATCAGTTCAATTTCAACGAAGAAAATGTGTAAATCCATTAATTAAGTAGGCAAGGTTTGTGGCTAGAACCGGCAAACAGCGAATTTTCAAGTCCTTAACAAGTTACACAAAACAAGATGTTTGTTCCTGTACCTATAGGTAGTTCTCTGTTAAAGTTTCAAAGTTCAGCATTACTTCGCGAAAATACGAGTTCAACTTAAATATCACCGTGTGGCGTCGGAGTTTGAATAACATACCTTCATTTTCTTCCGTGAATGTTGTAAGAGGCGAATAAGATAATAATTTGAGATACACTCTAAGCGACAAGCTACCGATTTATACCATTTTTAACTACTTTATCTATGTGTAAATCACGGAAATCATCATGGTTTTGACTATGTGGTGTTTCGTGTGCTCTGTTTATACCGCTTGGGAATACAGGTGTGACGTATGTTGTACGTAAAATTATGCTTAAGGTGTCTATGAAAAGTGAAATAATCATACTTTTGACTATATAGCGCTTTGCATGCCTACACCTAAAATTCCGGCGAAAACGTTTTAAATAGGTGTTTCGGGCGAAATTTCACGCGGTTTTTTGCCAAGTTCAAGCGGTAGACAGCCGTGACAGATTTCAGCCGCGACAAAGGGGAATAAAAGGAAAACGCGTTGGCTCTAAGCTTTTTATACTGTTTACTAGTGCTTGTGTACCTGTCACTTCCACGTCGCTTCTATTTCGAGATACCTTTAGCGAAGAAAAAGTAAGAACAAGAGATTGGTAAAGTATTAGACCTGTGCAAATGTTTAGCAATATTTCTCGTTTTTACTGCGGAGGAAAATATCTTCAGAAATATTCTTGAGATAACTGTAATAGAAACGCTTAGAGAAAAAAATAGTCCTGTATGCGGTAACTTAAAAAATGCATCACTCCCATGTGGTTGGATTGACGCCTGTCCATTTCTTCCGTGGTTGTCGTAAGAGGCAATTAAGGAAGGCATGCTTTAGACGACTGGCTAGAAACTTAATTTTTAGGGTTCCGTACCCAAAGGGTAAAAACGGTTTTTTTTTATAACGGTTTATTTATAACTGGGGTAGGCAGAGCACACGTCACGATACACTCGATAAACAAAACTATGACTACTGCACGTTTTGCACCCACTTTATAATAACGATTAGTTGCTACCTATTTCCTTAGTCGTCTCTTACATCATCCACAGAAGAAATGGAAACGTGCTATTCTAAATCAGATACCACACGAGGCATTCATTATAGATTATTATAATTATCATAAATTATTTAATATGTTATGTATTAGTAATACTTAGTATTGTATTATTAAAATGTGTGTGGTGCCGGGTTAGAATAGCACCTCCCCCTTTCTTCCCGTGGGTGTCGTAAGAGTCGACTTTGGGAAAGGGTTAGTGTATTGTGGACGATAGGCTAGCAACCTGTCACTGCAATATCACGTTTAACCATCTGGATACCCTGAAATTGCTAGACGTGGCACTGAATTTTTGAATTCATGTGCTCTGCCTACCCCTCTTGGGAATACAGGCGTGATGTATGTATGTATTATTAAAATAGATGAATCTGCTATCTCAGTTAAATATGAAAAAGAGTAATATCTAACGACTTAGTGGTATAAAAACCATTCAGAGATCTAATAAAGGACCTGCGATACGGATACTTATGGAAGCTTAAAAGATCCATTTGAGGGTTGCTCGAAGAAGCAATAACGCAGTGGATCCACATTTCTATACTGGGATATGCTTCGAAATTCGATTCATGAGGATCGCTACATTATTAAGACTTAGCTGCTAGATATAAAGGCTGCCTAGTTTTTGATTTTATAGCACTGGCTGAAAAAAATAATGTCAAAAACGATCAGTGGACGATTTTTGTCTAAAAAATACCCCTTTTTGCATTTGGAAATATTAAACTATTCTTGGACGAAATCATGAGCAGTATAAAGCTAAGAAATAAAAAACAAAATGTCCCATGTTTCGCTGTTTTGCGTACAAATTTTACGCTTATTGGACACTTTTTCTTTTAGACAGTGATCACAATTTTAAATAAGCGTGTTGGTTTTTTTACAAAAACGCCTATATTGATAATTGTTTCGAAATCAAACCTAGACTTTTCACAATTCGTGACACGTGCTTTTCCTCACAAAAGCTTGTACTAGACTTTATTTTCTGTTTTCTGTCTATAATTCTCGTTTCTATACGAAATTTGTTAATAAAAATAATACAAAAAGTAAAGTAAATAAACTAGGGATTGCAAGAGCTTTAGCCATGAAATATTCTTATTGTAAATGGAACTTACAAGTTATATTCAAAAACTAAAAATGTGGGTCGAACAAATTGGCTCAACTAGCCGAAGTATATGTAAAATCCTGTCTCATCGGAACTACGGGTTGAGGTGGAATATCTTATGCTGTGTTTATGAACAGAATATTTTTAATTAAATTAACATTGATGCCACATAAAACATAAAATTTTACAGAGGTTGAATTGCAGTTTTGTCCTTTCATTCCGTTTAACTTAAACATAGTTGTTAAAACAAAATTCGTTAAAATAAAAAGATATTTCTAGATTTAGTCTCATTGTCGCCCTGAACAGAAACAGACCGGCTCTGGAAATTTATGCGAAATCCTGTCAACCCTTTCGCTTCCTTGCGAGATTTAATCAAAGTGGAGAAGTTCATCTTAAATTAGAATAAACGTAGCGCTGAAACAACTTCTGATTTCCAAGGTTAATAAGAAACTCGAGAGAATTTATAGAGCACACGTCTTGAAAAGGGTGCCTAACTTTTGAGCCCAATTTATTACATATACCGGGTGTCCCGAAACTGTGTTCCTTAGATAATTAAAATAGGACATTCTGCTCGAAAGATATAACTTACTTTATTTTAAAAAGTAAAAAATCAAAGTTTCAAATAAAGTACTAAAAACAATAACAACACAATATTGATGAAACGTGGGTAGTTCGAGGAGCCGTTACTGATGAAAATCAAGTGCGGGTAGTTCGAAGAACCCGGGCTGCGAAAAAAACGTCGCGCTCTGCTTCAGTCAACTCGTGACCACGGTCGCTGTAACGCGGCCGAAACGTCAAGAAGGTAAATAAAATCGTGATTAAATCCCGCTTTCATACATATTTATAAACTAGCTGTGCCCGCGACTCCGTCCGCGTGGACTTCGATTTAACTCTGGCTACTAATAATAATAACTCTGATTATCAGATACTGTCTGCTCATTTGTATACGAATTAATATCAAGAAAAGAAAGTGAACTTGAACCCTTCATTCAGAGCAAAATAAACGTAACGCAAAACACATACACGATA
>BHDV01002023.1:80326-95043 GCA_005406045.1 Adoxophyes honmai | reverse complement strand
ACCCCTGCCCTGCCCCTGAATTTCTCTTCCCCCACCTGATCTTATATTACGTTCGTAAAAAATGTGTGCGCCCTCTTAACACATCACACTAAGTTAACATTATTAATGCGAAAGTTTGCGTGTGTATGATTGTTACCTCTTCACGCCTAAATGGCTGAACCAATTTTGACGAAAATTGGTACACAGAAAGCAGACACCCTAGATTAATACAGGCTGCTTTGTATCCCGAAAAAAAAAAAACAAAGATCCCGTGGAATTGGCAAACAAATCTAGGCAGACGGAGTCACGGGCAACGGCTAGTGAAAAATAAGTGCTCTGTTTTTCCCTAACAAGTAGGTACATTTGCAAACCCACATACGAGTATCGTGTTTATAAACTTCTTCGAGTTATTTTCCGTTCAATATTCAGGTCGTCGAAATACCCTAGTTATGAGAACTACCGCTCCAAATGAATAGCAATCGATAGTATGGAAATACCGAGGCCTGAGGCCGATGCATTTTTCATGAAACATCGCTAAAGATCGATCGAGCGGCTTCAAGATTTAAAAAGCTTAAGCTTTTGTATATTTTATTCCACAGTGAGTCTTCCTGGCAGCTTCTTTTGCGTTTCTACGTACATATGTAAATCATTCCTTTATTTCCAAGCGGGGCAGGCAGAACATACTAAATGCTACATAGACAATGTTTCGTAGCCACTTCGTTTCGTATCATGCTTTTCGGTTTTATGTTAAGAGGTAAAATATTGATAGATTAACCTGTCGCCTAACTTGAATATGTTAACCTAACCTAACCTAACCTGACCTAATTTCTTAGGCACTTTTTACAACGTCACCGGAAGAAATGGAAAAGTGTTACATTAAAACACATGGCGTTACATTTTCTAGACCGTTTATAGGTTGGACATATCGTAGTTTATTGTTAAAGGTTTATAATAATAATAGTTTAAGTTTAAAATGTGTTTAGGTGATAAACAGGTGACAAACTACCTACCTACCTATTACTATTATGTCCCTCGATGTCGTAAGAAGCGGTAGGAAATTACGTGAATACAAAGAATAAAATCAGGAACTGGTAACTTTTTATCATCTATTACAATTTTTCAGTTAATTGTAACTGTAATATGTTACATTATGTGCCTGTAACTTATAATATAAAAAGTAATGAAATCCCAACCAAAACATAAATGTGAAATTAGAGCCAAGTGCAATATTATGCTTTGATTGTTGACTTCAACGACAAAAGAAGTGAGATCTAAATGGGTGCCAAGTCCAATAGTCAGTCCTGAAATTCATCTACAGCAACATAAAATATCATTTCTTCTCATTACTTACGTTAGTAAATTGTAGCCTAAGGCTTGATTTGACTAGTTTTCATCAACGAATTATATTATAGTCTTCACAAAATTTGGCTTGCGGCTAAAACCTCGGTATCGAGAATAACATATTTGGTTAAATTTATCCAAACATTGTCAAGTTTCTTACACGTGGAAGAAACTGAGATACCTATAAAACCTCCACCCGCATGTAACTTCACCACAACCTCTCGGAAGAACTAAGCTCATCTAGACACTTGGAAAATAGCTTCGAATCCAGTTCAGGGATCGTTTTCGCTACTCAGCAACTTAGGAGTTCAGTCACGGAGGTTTCCAGGCTATCGCTCACACAGCACTAATTTGCTGAAACGGAGCTGAAAAAATATAAGAAGTATTTTCGGCTTCGATGGCTGTGCTAGCCTAATTAGCCGGTTTTTTGGGTTAATATTATACGCGGTAGCCTAGAGATATCCTATAAAACTATTTATACTCTAAAACTAGCCTAAACTTAACCATAATATTATGTTCAAAGAGATGAATATATTGCTGTCTCATATATCTATCAGGATCATGTGGAAGAGTTCCCATTTCTCTAGTAGATAATTAAACAACTGTTTGTTTAATTATTTATTAGTGAAATGGGAACTCTTATAAATCATTTAAAGCGACGTTTATCGTTTAAAATGTGACGGAAGGAATAAAGCCGTTGAAATGCTCAAATAAAGAATTCAACGCTGGCCTATATTACCCAAAATAAGACGAGTTTTAAATTGAAATAGTTTGTGTCAGGCTTAAAATTACACCTGTCCATTTCTTACATGAATGTCGTAGGCCACTAAGGAAATTGGTTTACTTAGTTAGATAATGGTTGGTATGGTTTACGAGACAGCCTATCAACTAAGTACCTATTTTCAAATTTAAAATTAAAACAATATTAACTATGAAACGTAAAATAGGTCGTGATTTTGTCTGTGTAATGTTTTGTGGGAACTGTTTACCTTCTGTGGAAATTTAGGCGTGATATTTGGGTACCTATTGAATTATAATAGCGTACTTTTTTAATGCGGTTAAAATGATCCTAGCAATGGAATCTAACATTTTTGTTTTATTTTTATTTGCCCTATTAACTAAATTAATGTACCTACAATTAAAACAGTACTGTCAACTGCAACAATTAGTTTCGATTTATTACTCCTAAAAACACAGAGACCTTACTTCATTCTCTTGAGGTGATTTGGGGCATATTTATGAAAATGTATTCGTACACCTATATTTTTAAACTAGACTATTTATACATGAAGAATAGTAAAAAAAACCTGAAACAGCTTTCATAGTCGCCCGTGTAACGACGGCGATGGTGGAACATCATTTCTACCAGCTGCATTATTTATGTAAGTCCCAAGTATTTACAAACAAACTCCTCCCAACCACATTAAACATTCAGGTAAGTTAACATTTTACACTCATAATCTTTGACAAACTTAAGCGCATTGCAGGTGCAAATCTGTGGACCAGCGATTGGGGACCTCCAAGTAGCTTAGACTTACGACTTAGTTGCGATTTGCATAATAATGCAGTCTATAAGTGACGAGCTTGAATATTGGATAAAGTACCGAAACTAAACTCGGGCTTTCGCTGGTAATCTTAGTGTAACTGTTTAGTTAATTGTTACTGTTAGATATTGTGACACCCATATTTTTTATATGACTTTCTTTATTTATACGGTCAAGGAATTTTTACCTGTGTCACTTTGAACCTTTTCATAATGAGTTTCATGTTGCATTGATTAGTAGATAGTATGGTATGTCACAGTGACATTTCTTGCAACAAGGTACAAAGTGGCACAGTTATCAAATTCTTTGACTGTAGGTACTTACATACTTTCATTGACAAACTGTGGCTCTGCCCGTGTCTAGTTGTTAAAAATTATACGTCTTCATTTCTTCCGTGGATGTCGTAAGAGGCAACTAACTGAATGGGTTAAAGTAGGTCTCTAGGGTCAGGCTTGCAACCTCTCACTATTATACTCGTATGTCTTAAAATGATGTAACCTTAAACCTAAAATGTTGCTTAATGTGTCTACGCAAGATTTCGTGCGCTCTGCTTACTACATTTGAGAAACAAGCGTGATAGTTATGTTGTTATTTCGTGTTATGTTTCTGTCGTTCTTCTCCTGGCATGTTCAAACACACTCTTTTATTATTATGTGTCATCTTTTTACCAAAGTTACCTTCCACCGGGCTCAACGCAAGCCGATCCTTCATTACTAATGTCAAGTCTAATATCCGTTCTAATTGATACCAGAAAGTTTCCAAAATTGATGGATCAACAAATTAATTTGCGAAACGCGACGTTATTGAAATTTCAAGTTCCGTTGATTGTTAAATAATTTAATATTCGTCGAGAAACATCAAACAAAAGCTCCAAACATTTCCCGCGGGGTTTAATTAAAATCGGGAGTTTCCGAACTATTCATCACTATTCAAAAATGGAAGCATTCGTCATGAAACGGACACCGCGTCCAATAAGTGAATGAATCCGCGATTAAAGTTGAGGGCTTCGAGCAGCGTGCTTCGATTGCCGACGTTCTTTTTTTTTAATTATTCTTTTTTAGAATTAAAAACCAGTATCAAGCCAGTATTTACTTTTAAATTCACACTGCATGGCCTGTAAGGATTGTACACACAATAATTATTATTATTATGAATTAAAAAGATGTACAAGTTTGGTTATCAATCTTGAATAGAACATTATTCTCGCGTTGTAATTATATTGTATGAATTTTGTTCAAAGTAATCTGTATTGTGTAGTTGTCTATTGAGTACTACTACGAGACGCTTTGCCAAGTTTATTGTATTGGTGTTTTCTTTGCCTTTTCACAGATTTTTTTCAATTGATTCATTTGTCTTTTTTTACGTGTCGTTTATATTTTACAGTATCAGAAACAAATACTGCCCATGTGGTGTCGGATTTAGAATTATTTATATCCATTTCATCCATGGATGTTGTAAAAAGAGACTAAAGACATAGGTTTAAGTAGGTGGGTCTAGGTCGACAGGCTAACAACCTACCTATACATATTTTAGTCTTTAGTTAAACCGAAAATTATGGAAATTGTAGCAATTAAACGTGAAATAGTCATAGTTTCGACTATACAACCGTATGCTGAGCGTATTTGGGAATACAGGCGTGATGTGTCTATGTATATTGAAAAAAAATACGATGTTTAAAATATATTTGTGACCGCGACATACCTACATAAACAGTTAACTTCTTTAAATTCACCGTAACCGTTCCCTGGCTAATAACAACAATATTTTCTTGTCTAAATTTCCTTTTATTCGACTATACTTGGTCTCACAAGCACTTGGCTCACATAAAGGCGCCGTTTCGTATTAAACGACGATGACTCCAGATATTCGTTATGATTTATCCTTATTCGCTTTTTGTGTAGTCCTCGCCTAACTCCAAAAGGTACTCAATGGTGGAATAAGCTTTTTGTATCCGGGTTTTAGTTAAAGTTTTCAATATACAATCGCTACTTCCACGCTAATATACATTGCGCGGTGGTTTAAGATCGCTCGGTGGACTAGTAGGGGTAATTAGAGAGATGAAGTGCGATTGCTCTACCAATAACGTGTCCCTTCGGAATCAGGATAAAAATTAATGTTAACAGATTTTTTTGAATCTACCAACGTTTTGTAAAGACCATGATTACCAAGAAGAATGCGCCGCAAGAAACTTGGCACAGTTTTTTTTTTTTCAAAAAAAACATCCGCAACATGCATTATACACGTAAATAAAACTCGCAAAGTATTAACAAAACAGCACATAATTATGAACATAGGCAAAAAGCAAAGCAAAAATAAGCCACTACTCCCAACCAAAGGTACACTAATATCAAAAATACCTGCCTCTTTGATCTTTGTAATCCCATTAGGTACGTTACAATGTTATTTTTGTCGAATACCAATTTTTGATCGCCATTGATTTCAGGATTTCTTTGTAAAGAGCATTTCCTCATTAGATAAGAGGGTTTTGCTCGGTTATCTTGTTTGCAAGGGAAATGTAATAGTATATTACTTGAGTAGATACTGGGAGACAAACAGACTACAACGGTATCAGTTGAAACAGCTCGGTAAATTTAAACGTTGCTTGTATTGAAAATCGGTGGAGACAGTGTACGGGTATTAAGTTAACGGAGTGAGAGACAAAAGTGATATTTAAACGTCGATATCATTTTAAATAAATACTTATCCTTTTTTTTCTTTTCTTTAAACTTACATACATACATACATATTCTCACGCCTGTATTCCCAAGAGGGGTAGGCGGAGCACATGAATTCAAAAATCCATTGCCACGTTTAGTAATTTCAGGGTAACCAGATGGTTAAACGTCATATTGCAGTGACAGGTTGCTAGTCCATCGCCCACAATACACTAACCCTTTCCTAGAGTCGACTCTTACGACACCCACGGGAAGAAATGTGGAGGTGCTATTTTAACCCAGCACCACACGGGGAACTTACTTTTTTAATATAATTTTATCTAAATGTTGTGGGCGTTTGCGTTTTTACTCTTTTATGATTTTCTTTATTTCCAATCTATAAATTTATGATAAACGTAAAATAGCACGACCCTTTTGTAATACAAATAAATAAAAAACATTTTAAAGAAGAAAAACCTTCCGAATGTGACTGTGAACCGTGACGTAGTCATGGTTTTACCCATGTCTCATTTCCACTGCTCTGCCTACCCATTAGGGTTCAAAACTAAACAGCCCCCGCAATCTGTACTCAGCCCAATTTTCGGTACTACTTATGTAAGTTACAGATACAGTGAGACAAACAAAACTGTACCTAGTACAAACTGAAACTCAAACATTGTTGGTATTGAAAATCGATTGAGATAGTTACGTAAATCAACTTCGGTAGATAAAGTAAATTAATTCACTACCGCCTATAGGCTATGTGTTACCGGCCACGTAGAGTCGGTTTAAAAAATTCTGTATAATCCTATTACAGAGTTTGGAATGTTTTTCATAAATCAAAGACAGGAACGAGTGTAAAACATCAAAACACGGAACATAACTCATAATTTATGTGCAGAATGAAAAATGATGTTTATTTGCAAACCACGGCCTCTTGACGCAGTTCTCATACTCATTTATAAGTAGAGGACAATGAATTAAAAATTATATAAAAAAGGGGATTTTTATTAAAAAAAAAGACGTAAGTAGATTTTAAAAAACAAAAGACTGTCTAGAACCATTATTTTATAACATTACTAGCTTTCCGCCCGCGGCTTCGCCCGCGTGGAACTCGGTTATATTGCGGTATAAAGCACAACTATAAGAAAACTTCTCGTTTCAAACGACACACAGCGCCATCGATTTATCATCTATCGATCGGTTATCGATTGATATCGATCTATCATCGATCGATATCGATCTATCAAGCAAACTATATTTTTGTTTTCCCTCGGGAACATCATTTTTTTCCGGGATAAAAAGTAGCCTATGTCACTCTCCGTGCCCTAAACTATCTCTACCTAAAAAATCAATTCAATCCATCGCTCCGTTTAGACGTGAAAGACGGACAAACAAACAAACAAACAAACACACTTTCACATTTATATATATTGGTACGGATACATTAAACTCCCGTGAGACTCACTCATGTTGAAAATTATCGGATAACTCACGTTAAATAAATCGAGTTTAGCTCGACATGTTGCAGCAGCTGCCGCGGCTCCTAGATGAAGGGCTACGAATTAGTCCGAAACATGTCGAGCTAAACTCGATTTATTTAACGTGAGTTATCCGATAATTTTCAACATATTTTATAACAATTATATTTACTTTTTTTTTTCTTGCAACCGAATTGAAAAAGTACAGTACGTCTCGAAATATCGTGTTTGGTATCATTTCCAACTGATTTTGCGGCGTTAAACTTGAATTTGACATTACTTTTTAGTACAAGATGTAATTTGATTTTTTTGTCACTAATATTGTGACAGTCATGTTGGGTATCATCTTCGATTGATTTGATATCGCTGAATTATTGTGAAATCTACTATTAAATCTTATTGGAGTGCTAAACAGACTTTTTACCACCACTGGCTGTCATTCTCAAGAAAAGTCGCGCATGTGGTTATGAGGCTATAATAAGAAACCTTTTAAAATAAACCATTAGCACAAATTGGAGATTACCATCTCTTTTTAATGTCGACGCCAAGATAAGACAGCTCTAATAACCGGCCCGTACTTACCTACTTTATTTTTAACTCCTTTGATCTTTAACTTCGGCTGAACTGTATTGGGCCCTTTTGAAAAGAACTCTCTGAAATGCCTCTCTAATGATACCTGGTCAAGCGAGAAAGTAGGTAGGTGAATGAATTGGCGAAAATGGTACTTTTCAGCAGAAAAATGTCATCATCAGCCTATATACGTCCCACTGCAGGGCACCGGCCTCCTCTCAGTATGAGAGGACTTGGGCTATAGTTCCCACGCGGGCCCAGTGCGGATTGAGAACTTCACACACAACGTTGAATTACTTCGTCGCTATGTGTAGGTTTCCTCACGATGTTTTCCTTCACCTAATAGCTCGGGATAAATATCAAATTCGATATCGCACATAAATTCCGAAAAATTCAGAGGTGCGACCCCGGGGTTTGAACCCACGACCCTCTGCTTGTGAGGCCACAGGTCGAACCTCTGGGCTACCACGGACTTTTAGTCTTTTAGGACTTTTATTATACTAAAGTCGAAAACATTTTTGTTCATTGCCGTGTGGTTTCGGGTTAGGAATAACGCCTTTACATTTATGACGTGGATATAGTAAAAAACGACTACAGAAATAGGTTGAAGTATATTTTAGGCGACAGGCTAGCAACCTAAGTCTACTAAACCTCGTAAATACAACATTAAACCTAAAATTATCATAAAACTGATTCAGAAGCGTGAACTGGTTATAACTTGTATATGTTAATTCGTGTGCTCTGCCTACCCCATTGGGAATATAGGCGCGATGTTTACGTACGCATTGTCTTGTTGACTTTAGTTGTGTTGTTAAATCTTGACACTATTTCGTGTCAATCCGACCACAGAAAGTAGGTTAAAGTAAACTCCCAACATACCAAAACGGAAAGTTAAATATGAAACTCTTGTTAAATTATTGTACATAGATTATAAATGAACTGTACTTAAACTATCACTTAACCTCTCGTATGCTACGGAGCAGATCTACTCCATTTTAAGGATATCTTTTTTTTATTTTTATTTTAATCACCATAGTTTGTAGATATTGAAACAGAAGAGGCTCGAATGCCGTATATTTTTCATTTCCCGCATACGAGGGGTTAAGTAGATATACATACAAGTAGAAACAATGTAATTCTATGTTTTTGTTGATGTAGTTTTAGGTATGGAAATTCTGCTTATTATAAAATAAATTAACTTATTAATTATCCATATCGGGTTTAGAACTGACACTTCTCCATTTTTTCCGTAGATGTCGTAAGAGGCGACTATAGAAACAGGTTAAGATATATTTTAGGCGACAAGCTAGCTACCTGTCAAACTTAACTATGATTATTGATCAAACTCGATTACCACGAATAAAAATCGCTTTGTGAGACAACACTGCGAGTTTTTATTACATTGCCCCTACCACGAGCAGCTTTTAACGGCCCTATTATAAAAGACTGCCTCAGAATTCTGGTTTAAATTGAAGTGGCCGTGGCAATCTTAGTTGGCCCCGTGACGAGACAAAATCGAGTTAGCTCGAGCGTGGAGATTACCCCCCGACCTAATAACACCGATTGTACGATACTGACAGTACTGATGAGAATCCCGGCTGCTAGACATTTAGGATTAAAAATACATACATACATACAATCACGCCTGTATTCCCAAAGGCATATATATGTATAGTCAGAGCACAAAACGCTACATACACAAAACGATGACTATTTCACGTTTTGTGGCTACTTCTAGAATAATATTTTTTTAGGTTTTGAGGTGCCAGGTACAATAGTGACAGGTTGCTAGCCTGTCGCCTAAAGTATACCTTAACCTATGTCCTTAGTCGCCTCTTACGACATCCACGGAAGAAATGGAGATGTGTTATTCTATACCCGGCCCCACACAGGATTAAAAGTAGTTATACCTAATTAGAGTTAATACTACAAGTCCTAAAGAGGAGACAGTAATTTTGAATTACTCGACACTTCAGTCATTATTGTTTCTTGTATTCGAGATTCTACAAAATTCTCAACAACCGCGAAATTGCAAATAGGAGGAAACATGCTTACATACATCACGCATGTATGCCCAAGTGGGGTAAGCGAAGAGGTAGAAGAGCGACATATTGCTAGCACCGCCTAAAACATCGTTTAACCTGTTTGGTTAGTCATCTTTTAGGACATCTACAGAAGAAATGAAGAGGTTTTTTCTATCCCAATACCACAATACATAATTCGTTCAGCGTTAGCCAAATGTCAGTTGGCGGTTGGTTTAGTATACGAAACCATTTTACCGAGACGCTCAGAATCACTGATCACTCGGAATTTTCTGATCTGTGGGTTTCCCCGAGGTTTCACCAGTCAAACCGATCGTGAGAGGTAGTAACCCTACAGATCTGGGATCCCTAGGAAAAGTGTAAAGCAATCATTAAAATGTCGCCAACAGTAGACAACTTGTTGTCGACAGCACTACAGGTGTTACACCGTTTTGTATGCTCATGTATGAGTGTAACGAGCATATTAAATTGTCAAGCACAATATATAATTTTGAATGAAACCTTTATTACTTTTTAATATATTGAAGTTTTAAACTTAAATGTCGGGGGTATCCACTTTCGAATTGATTATTAACGAACCCTTGGGGTGTCCCCAAACCTAGAGGACACGCCTTTTACGAAAGTGTCATTAATGAAGCCCTAACTTCAGCGTAATCCAGTAAATTTTATTGAATACCAATCGGCTATCCTAACCGCTACTCGGCTACTTCGTAAATTGTAAATGACTTTGATTGACCAATCAATTTAAAGTTAACAAACTAATAATAACTCATTCATGTTACTAATTTCAATTTAGCTTTCGCCCAACCCTATTATTGAAGTTAAATTTGATGATACCTATTCATTTGATGTTTAAGTGGAGTTCATTATGTGTGAAAATGAAAATGGTGAAGGTTTAAGTTAGCTCATTTATAGACGGTTCAAGTTAATAATTAGTATATCGTAACAAAAGACCTTCAGAATTTCATTTACGTACAAATACACTACAAAAGATATTGGCATCTGGTATCGGGTTTAGAATAACACCTCTTAATTTTTTCCATGGATGTCTTAAGAAAATAAGAAAATATATTTTTAGGTCAGCAACCTGTCACTATTATGCCTTTACCATCTGTTTTCAAATCTAAAATTATGCTAGAAATGGTTACGAAACGCGAAGTAGTCATGGTTTTGTTTATGTTGTAAGCGTTTCTTATGCTCTGCCTACCCTACTTGGAAATACAGGCATGACGTATGGACGCGTTTGAAATATTTAGGGTTGCAGTCCATTGTACATCACTGTGACGTCACGTATACGTTACGATTCATCCTCGGGCAGCGATTGGTAGACTTCATTGTACAGCCAAAAATCACTTCCATTTTCTTTCAAAATTTTGAATGTTTCCGTTGTTCTTATTCAAAATCACGAGCTCTGGCGATCTAAAAGGAAAAAAAGTGTCCTGTTTAAGAAAAACAAAAAATTAAGATTATGTACTTGAATTCAATGTCAGTGCTTCATCCTAAATTACTATTCTAGAATCCTGTTACCAGGCAATCCTGTGGCTGGTTTAAAGCTATATCACGTGGAGTGCCCTTATAAAATTTATTAAACCACAAATTACGGAGTTAGCTGCCTACAAATTCACTGTTTTCGGTTAATTAATCCACCAATAGAATAGTGTTGAAGCCACGAGACCTCGTACCAAGTATTTATACCTATATCAGTATTTCTCGCGCCCAGGCTTTGCCAATACTGATAAGTCACCACCGACAATGATTGATATAGGTAAAGGACGATTCAATTTGTACGTTGCTTTGAGGACACTGAATAGAGATGTGCCTGTTCCAATTAATGGGGGTTATGGCTGATATTAGGATGAATCGATATTACAGCGTTGAGTGGAGTCTGATGGAAGCTTGAGTGTTTTGTATTATGTTGTATGACTCTTTATAGCACATAGAAACAAGTTACTAAATTAAAAGGGCCGCAGTCAGCATGATGTGGCAAAATGGATTGCTGATTTTCTATGCGACATATTAAAATCAATACTATAATAGAAATAATATTTTAAATGCACGGTGCATTCAATTACCAACATTTTAATGTACACGACGTCACGAACAAACAACAAACGAAAAACAACAAAAACAACACTAAAGAAGAAGTAGCTTCATAGACAAAATCATGACTATTTCACGTTCCGTGGCCACTACTAACACATTATTTTAAATTTTAAGTTGCCAGGTATAAAATTAAATAATAGTGACAGACAGCTAGTCTATCGCCTAAAATACACCTTAACCTATTTCTTTAGTCACCCTTTCCGACATCCGCGAGAGAAAAGGAGAGGTGTCATTCTAAACCGACACAGGATCTAATTCCACCTAATTTTCAAAAAATCAAATTGATCTTAAAAAAATCACTTTGTCAAACTGTACCTCGGCCAGAATCCTCCGGGCCCAGGTTATTAATTTGTAAGTCTTAAATCATCAACTCGCCTCAAAATTAACTTCGCTATTAATGGAGACGGGATGAAGAAATTTTAACAACGTGATGAGTTGAAGTTTTCTTTCTAAAGTGCCACCAACAAGTCTAATTTCCGAAATTAATTTTCTGCTTCAAATGAAGTTTATAAGAATTAGTCTTCAACATTTCTCGGGCTTCTACCTGTTTGTTCCTGAACGTCAGACGGGTGAGTTAAAAGTTAGAATAATTTTTTAAGTCGAAAATATGGAACCTGGAGATTGTTTTGCGATTACATACGGGAGTCTCATTCTTAAGAGGGCGCAAACATTATTTACGAACGTAATATAAGATCAGGTGGGGGAATAGAAACTCAGGGGCAGGGCAGGGGTAAGAGGCACCACAGACCACAACTCGTCGAGTTATGAGTGAGTATGGTCTGTAGTGCCCTCCTACCCCTGCGTTTCTCTTCCCCCACCTGACCTTAGTGGTTTTGGACCAAAGTTTAAAAAATCGTGAAAAATAAATTAACTCATATTTAGCCTTAAAAAAAATATGGTTAGACTAAACATATTCTGTAAATTTACAATAAAATTGTTTCATTTGTAATTACATTAAAATCAATGAGAAAAAAAAATAAAGTAATGGTTCAATTTTGAAATTATGTAAAATGATATTTGAATAATAAAAACCAATAATTTGATTCATGTAACAATGTTAATTCTTAATAGACTATATTGTCTATCAGATAATAACAAATTTATATCGTTTGTGGTAAATTTTTATGGAAAATTTTCAAGTGAAAGACAGCTCTGACGCGTATTTTTGTGAAAACCCTTCAACAAATTGGTTAAGTAAAAGAAATCTGTGTTGCTAATAAAATAATATTTAATGTTAATCCCAAGAAAAAGAGTTTATTACATGTTACAGTTATATGTTACAGTAGTTTTTCCTTAAAAACTTAATGATTTATAGCTTTGTAAAGCATTTGAAAAACATCAAAATCGCCGAATTGTGTTTGCACGCTCTTAAATAAGAAGTCGCAACTCATTTCGTAGGTGAATAAGTATTTACGTAAGATATACACAGCTACCAATACGTACACCGAAAGAAGATACGGGATAACCTCTCTAGTTTTTTCTTTGATTGAGTGCTTATATAACCCATACTAAAGTCTTCTCTACTAATGTTATAAATAGAAAAAGATCTGATCAGTATGTCTGTATGTTTGTGTGGTGATCGGTGAATCAATTTGGACGAATGAGAGTAAAGTTGGAATGGCAGGTCCACTAAAAAAATGCTCAAAATGTACCGCTTCACATATAAACTTATTACAATAATCATCATCATCATCATCAGCCTATATACGTCCCACTGCAGGGCACAGGCCTCCTCTCAGTATGAGAGGGCTTGGGCGATAGTTCCCACGCGGGCCCAGTGCGGATTGGGAACTTCACACACAACGTTGAATTACTTCGTCGCTGTGTGTAGGTTTCCTCACGATGTTTTCCTTCACCGAATAGCTCGTGATAAATATCAAATTTGATATCGCACATAAATTCCGAAAAATTCAGAGGTGCGAGCCCGGGGTTTGAACCCACGACCCTCTGCTTGAGAGGCCACACATGTCGAACCGCTGGGCTATCACGGCTTTTACAATAATGTACCTAATTATTTCATCATGAACAAATGTTATAATTATTACACAAGATGACGGATCTGAGTCACTCTGAGTCAGGATTGCGGGTATAAATACACGTGGCAATTACTTTATTTTTAATGTGGTGCATTCCTTTTACAGTAGGTATTGTACTAAATATTTGGTACCTACATTTTGATTAAATCTTTTTAGTTTATTTTATATTATATTTGTTACGTCAACTATTCTGGCAGTCGCACGAAATTTGCTAAGGATATAGGTAATTTTAGTCCCGTTTAAGGACATTAAAGCGACTTTTTATCCCGGAAAATGCATAGTTTCTGCGGATAACGACAAACAATATATAATACGCAGATAAAGCCACGACTAAAACGGCTAAAACTACCCAGTCTCGGAGGTACTCGAATATTCTACTATTTATGTAGATATCTCACACATACATGTCATACATACATAAACATCATGTTTAAGTTGCGAAACAGGATAAATAGAGCACGTGAATCGTTACATAGTCAATGCCAAGTTTAAACATAGATTAAAGGGGTGTATTAATAACGACAAGTTGCTAGCCTGTCGCCTAAAGCTTACGTAAACCTTACCTAACGACAGCGGTTAAAATGACATTATTTAACTAACATTCAATTACCTCGTTGTTTTCTCTGTTATTAATTTGTAGTAAGTATATTGATTGTAATATATTATATCTATGTACGTGTATGTATTTGTACTCAAGTATGTTCAAAATTTACTGTCTGTGTTTGTATTATTGACTTGGAAGTAAGTATTCATAACATTTAAAAGCAATGATCGATCGATGTCTACAGGGTGTCCCATAAATCGCGACCAAGCCTGACACCGGAGGTAGTTCAATCCAAGAACTATCGAACCAACCCAACATGACCTCAGTAAAAGTTGGATGGTTTTCGAGATATTTCCAATTTAGTGTTTTTTTCGAACTTCGCCCGTTTTGCACCTCTCAAGTGCCATAATTTGTTTAGATAGC
>BHDV01002023.1:64829-79080 GCA_005406045.1 Adoxophyes honmai | reverse complement strand
TCTCTCGCACGTTTTTAACAAAACAACACTGCTATTATTAAATTTAACTATTTGTGATTATGTAACAATAAAAAAAATGAGGATAGCTCTTGAATCGAACTACCTCCGGTGTCAGGCTTGGTCGCGATTTATGGGACACCCTGTATTTAATTGAATGCTCCTCTATAAACCTCAAAGTTTAACTGTCAGAGATGCTTTTGGGTTAATTTCACAGTTGCACCTTGTACTTTTTTATTTTCTAACATATTTGTATTATTGTTTTGTTTGTCTATTAATAAGGATTTTGTACATTTTCTATGCTTACATAGACATTTAAAATCTGATCTTCGCGCGAAGAGAGCCGAGGCGCGCAGTTCGCGTTTGGCAGCAGCAGCTGCCACGGCTCCTAGATGAAGGGCTACGAATTAGTCAGAAACATGTCGAGCTAAACTCGATTTATAACGTGAGTTATCCGTATTTTATAAGATGAGTAATTCTCACTATAGTTTAATGTTAAATTTAAAAACTGGTTCACTCTTGTGACAGTATGATAATTTCTCTGGATCATTTGGCATCATTATTATTTTATCTTAAATTTGATGTTGTGTGGATTTAAGAAAAATAAAATATTTAATAATTTAAACTTAACATGATAGAAATTCGAACTTTAAATCCAGATGAAACGTTAGTGTTGGGTTTATAAAGGCGTATTGTGGAACCCCGCCGGCTTAGTAACAAGATCCGTTCTTGTTAGGGCTCGACACAGGATCACACCATTAGCGTACAAAAGGAAATATAACTAGCACCTAAAGCAGCTAAATCAAGTCTAGTTTCTACGTAACTAGTTACTAGTGCCATGTTACAACAGTTGCAAATTTCAGAAAAATATTCAAAGTTAACATTGAATATTTAACATCGTGCAAAGAATGGCCTCAGCTTTACGGGCTCGCACCGCCAGGCCACACTGGTTCCATGTTCCAAATTTGAAATTGTTTGTTTTCTTCTTTTAATCATCATTGTTTTACAATTTTCCAAATTTGAATATTATACAGGGTGGCTGGAAATTTACCGTAAATATTTAAAACAACTTTCTGGTATTACACATCTGAAAACCCCTGTAAAATGTTTCCCGTTCATTATTGACCTTGTGGGAGACAAATGTTTCATCGCTTCTCAGGTCATTGCGCCCTGTATTTCTTACCTACCCTCCTTCTTGTTCTGTACGCCCCTGTATCTCTTACCTCTTGTACTGTACGCAAGTCCCGTTTGACATTGCGACGCTATGCGGTTGTCTAAGAGAGCCGGAGGACAAAAGACAAGGAAATATTTTCTATCATCCGATTTTTTTTTATGAAAATTGGGAGAAAAACTTTAGGTACATGGGTTTTCATAATGTGTAACCACTGGTTGTTTATAACAACATTAAAAAGTATTAATATTATAAATAAAACTACGTTTTTCTCAGTATATTTTGACAGATGAAGATTTTTATTATTTAAAAACAATTGACTGCCACCAAGAATCTTGGTGGCCAGTAATAACGAACTAACAAAAAGTTTTTATGTCTTGTACATAAATATCCCCACCACAAGATAAATGGGATATAAATGTACACAAAGAAAAAAATTAAATAAATCTCTTATAACTTAGGAAGACATTTAACAATATCTTATTTAAATTAACAGTACATATGAATACAGTTTTAATTGTGAACTTTATGTGGACTGTAACATAGTTAGGTATTAGTTTAAAACCTTACACTTTTAGTTTAAGACAATTTAAAAAATTTTTTTTTGTTACGCTAAGTTGATTAAAGTGAAAACTTTTAAATGGTATAAACGAAATCTAAATAGTCAGTAAATATCCTCAGCTGTGAGCTGGGGGTCTGCACTAAGCAACAAAACAAATGCGCTGGCAAGTACACGCCATTAACATGGGTTTAACAGTAACACACACACTATTCTGATACACACTGTTCATATAGTTTACTTAGCAGAAATTAAACTATAAATTACAGCATTACTTAAATTTACATATTCATTAAACATTTTTTTATGTAAATCATTAGAAAATTGGCTGTGAGATAAATGTTCCAAAGTTTTTAATCGTTGTAAAGCTTCAGTTAATGAATTACACAAGTAAGCTTTGTCAGACAACTGCATCTGAAATCTATTGTCATTCAGAGTGACAGAGTTTTGTGACATTCCTTTGTCTGTATATAAACTACAATTTGGATAAGGAAGAATATTATTTTCTGATGGACTATGACGTCTTTTACGCAATATATTTTTAGCTGCTTGCCGGGATACAGTGGATACTACGTATCCTAAGGCTGTGTTCTGCAAGACCCATCTACCAAAGTTTACCTTTATTCTTTCTGGCAGTAACACATCAAAGAATACATCGGCAGCGAGTAGCATGTCGATTTGCCCAGGGATGTTAAATGTGTTGTCGGCAAGCGTAATATGACTAGGAATATTTACATCACCAATATCCATTTTTGTTTGTGGAATTGGCAGAGTAATATTATTTACAATGGCACAATTTACTGCCTTTGAATAATTAGAATGTAAAGAGCAAATATTAACTTCTACAGCGTGCTCTACATTTTGCGCTTGCTGTCCCACGGTCACAATTTTTAATTGATTTTTGAAGGTAGGAAGACCCAACGCCTTTGCCAGATTAGCAGTGATGAAAGACGTTTGGCTACCGCTATCAAGTAGAGCCCTCACCTTAAGACACCTTCCATCACTCGCCTGCACATTAACGTTGACCGTAGGCAGCAGCGCGCTCGCGCCGCGCGAGTTACAACCCGCGCCCACCGCCACGGCGGGCCGGGCGTGCTCCGCCACGTGCAGCAGCGAGTTATGCTCCTTGCTATTACAACACGAGCATTTAAAAACAAATTTACATTTATTTACGTGATTATTTAGGCATCTTTTACAAATATTATTTTTATTTACAAAATCTAATCGGTCTACAACGGTTTGCATAGTAAAGTGTTGGCATTTGTACAGTTTATGACCAGTTAATGAGCAATATGTACAAACAATTTCGTTATTATTTATTAGATTAGCATATTGGTATTTACAACTAACCTTATTTACATTTAATTTGTTTTCTACCTTGTGACTTTCCTCGAAGCTGCGTGCCCTGCGCTCTAAAAACTCTAGAAAGTCGTGTAGAGTAGGTAGTTTGTTTTGATCACGGTCGGCGAAATAGGCTCGGCATGAAAACTGGTCCAGCTTGCGCGAGAGTACAGGCACGAGCATCATGTCCCACGCCTGCACCGGCTGCGACAAGCTCTCCAACGCACCGATGTTCTGGCGCACCGCGGAGACCAGCGAGCGCAGGCTCGCCGCTGTCCCTCGGGTCACAGGAGGGATGTCCAAGATATTATTGACATGAGTCGTAACTGCGATACACGTATTATTGTACCGCTTCTCCAATAATTCCAGAGACTTCAAGTACGACTCGCTGACTATAGGCAGCCCGTTTATTAAATCAAGAGCCTCTGCAGACAGGTACTTGCGCAAATAACATAATTTCTGCACATCCACTAAACGTGGGTCATTGCCTATAACGGCCTTAAATAGGTCGATAAATCCCCGGTATTTACAAATGTCTTTACCATCAAAGACGGGTATGTCAAGCGCAGGCAAATTATTGTTTATAAAACTATTTACACTCTCCACGGACTCATATCTAGTCGAACTCTGGCTATTGTTCGACTCTCGCATGGCACTTAATGCCGTTTTCATTTGCGAAAGGACATCCAAATACAGCTCCTCAGACTCGTCCGTATCCTCAAGCTCTTTGGAGGAGAGTTCTACATCGCTATCTTGCAGAGCGAGGACCTCCGCCTTCAGCTCTGAATATTTAGCATACGCCTTATTAATCTGGTCAATACGAACCTCTAAATCCGTAGGCTTTTTGTATTGGACTCCAGAGACATAATTTGCAATCTTCGTAATAACGCCTTTATAGTAGGCCAAACTGCGCTTTACCTTAGTCGCAGACATTATTTACAAATATTTACACTGCACTGCACTTTTGTCTGGGAATAAACTACTGAGCTATAACGCTACAGTATTAGGTACTGGTTTATTATATAATTACCATCGAAGGACCATTAAATGTTTATAACAACATTAAAAAGTATTAATATTATAAATAAAACTACGTTTTTCTCAGTATATTTTGACAGATGAAGATTTTTATTATTTAAAAACAATTGACTGCCACCAAGAATCTTGGTGGCCAGTAATAACGAACTAACAAAAAGTTTTTATGTCTTGTACACTGGTTATTAAAATATTTACTGTAAATTTCAGGCCATCCTGTATATTGCTACAACCACAGATTACTTTAAGTGAGTCAGTTGCTCATTGTCAGATATTTATGAAAATAGTGGAGTCGATCATGGCATGAAAGCATACACCGCAAATAAAGACGACACCGAGAGTTTTTCAAATGGTAGTTTCACAGCTATTCGAATACAGTTACGTGTAATCTGCGAAGGCTTTAAATGGCAGTGATAAGTCCTTCGGATCCGAGGGGCCGGTTTTTAGCCGGCTCATCGGTTCACGGATGCAGTGACCGGGGAGGCTCTCAGCGCAGTGGCCCGTGGCGGGCCACACTGCTCTATCAACCTCGACAGTCCTTCTTTCACGGATTGTGGGCACTCGGAATGGAATCCGGGTTCAGATATACTTGAGAATGGCGCTTAAGTAAAGCTAAAGGGGTCAATACGGATCCATCCAATCCTTATTCTACTTAAAGTGGCATTATGACCTTTTATGGAATTTCTTGAGAATTTATGAAGAATGGTCACGTAACGGAAATTATCTTAATAATTGTAATATCGTAACAGTTTGCTAGTATGTCACCTAAAACATGTAGTCAGACCAATTTCTTTAGTTGCTTTTTACGACATCCACGGAAAAAATGAAGAGGTGTCATTTTTAATTTAACACCACACGGGTCCGACGAAAAAGAAACCCGTGGTGATTCTGTGTAAGTAAAATAAAAAAGTTTCTCGTGACTTCATTCTTGAGCGTTTTCACTATAATTCTAAAGTAATTTCGCATGTTTTTCATATAAATTCTGTGTTTTCAATTAGGTAGGTACGCGACTTTCTTGAGAGTGTATAAACATACATACATACATACAATTATCGTAACGCCTCTTTCCCACAAGGGTAGGCAGAGACTACTTTGTTCCACTCGCTAAACAAGAGTCAAATAACTTAAGTTCTCTTATAGAACACTTTTGTTACATTTTGAATATAATGCGCGTGATTTTGAGAAAATAATGTAGTTAGGTATTAGAAATATTTTTTTTTTAGAAAACAACTTATTGACACTTAATACGTTTGTCTAGGAAGAAAATGTTATCATACTTAAACCTGTAAGTCGATTTTTTCTATAATTAATAGGCTCACAGGCTCATCTCGTCCCCTTATTTACTCTTACTTTTCATCCGATTTGCTAACGTTTCCGCTCGAACTTGATTGATTAACTTTTTCCAAGTAAAACAAACTCAATTTGCTTCGACGTTGAAAAAACAAGACTCAACTGTGATACAAATTTGTCTCCTGTTTTTATAATTGAATAATTGACCTTCCACTTTAACGAATTCGGTTATGCGGCGGAATATTGAATTTGTTTCTTTAAGTAATAACGAACAAAAATTGTTTTTACGTGTTATCTTTTTAGAAGGCTCTGAAAATTGACAGGCGGAACTGTGCCTGTAGACACAGGCGCTAATTTGTTTTGCAAACTTTTATAGTTAGAACAAGTAATATCACATTTTTTTCGCGTGTTTGAACATATAAAACAACTAAAACATTTTTTGTGCTTGCAAAATATTCTCGTTAGTAAGAAAGAAATGGGATAAAAAGATAAGTCAGCTAATTAATATAGGTTATGTGACTAGCTCTTTATTGTCCAAAATAAACATGACAAAGTAACAAGCACAGAACCAATACCATTTACTTTAGATTAAACTTTCGCGGATTTTTTTCTTTAACAAATGCCCTAAAATTTAAATTAAGTACCTTATTCATTTTTTTATTAACTAAATATGTAGCGGCCGTGTGAGTTGATAAATAAAACAACTAGTACACTGGACACGTATATTATCCGAGACCGAATACACAAACACAAACACACGCGAAAACGCGGGAAATCGAGACAGAGGTAAAATAAGCGCGATCGTATACAATGCAATGTAGTCTCTAGCTTCGCGCGCGGCCGACTAACCAACTGCGGCGCGCGGGCATATGAAAAATGGCGCGCGCCAACCAACCAACGGCCCAGACCCACGGAACAGTATTATCGGTAACGAGCCGGGGGTCTGGCTCGGTTGGTCCTTGGTGGGAGCCTTGAACTAGGGATGTCCCTATCACACGCTACAAATATATTTATTTGTTTCTTAGCATTGCCTATATTGTATCTAACAAAACTATAAAACGAAATAATCTTTTCACCATAGATAGTATTGTTCTACCTATAAATACTACACAACTTAACGAAAATATGAATCACGTCGTAGACGCTAATCTCTCGATTCAATAGCAAACATATCATCCGTATAATCAATCGGTGGAATCTTTACCCAATACAAAAGTTTGTTCTTAGTTACTCATTGCGCCGGCAACTTCTAAATGGTGAGAAACGATCGTGCCGCCAACTTACCTACTGACGCTAGTGATGTGGCGCTTAAGTAAAAATGTATCGATAAATCTGTAAATTCTCAGCACAAACGATCTAGAGACGTTAGTGGAGAACCTCGAGAGTTAAGTATGTGTACATCGCCATTTTATAAAATAAAGAGTTATCCTATCATTTTTGGAAACAGTATTTTTGTCTATGTCACGCTTTTTATGCTCTGTCTAAGTATCTCATTTGCGAAGGCGTGATGGTATGTTATTGAGTTTCTGAGGCCAATAATGAAGTGTGGATGAAAATTTTGATGTAGACATGTAGTTTTAGCACAGCAACACGCGCGTGACGACACGCTCTAGGGATATCATTTTCTGACGTCTCTAGTTATACAGTGACGGGTATATGTTGAAAATTTAACGGATAACTCACGTTCATTAAATCGAATTTAGCTCGACATGTTGAGCATGAACATGTCGAGCTAAACTCGATTTAATGTACGTGAGTTATCCGTTAAATTTTCAACATGAATGGGTCTCACGATAGTTTAATGTTCAATAATACGGGTATAGTTTATCTCGCACGCAACTCTACTCGCGTCTTGTTGTGCTAAGACAAAAAAAAACACAATAGGTACTCGTTTAAAAATCCTAACTGTTGTGTTGTTACTTATACGATACGCGCCGTCAGTAGAATCCTAAATGTCTTTTATTCTTTTATTTTCATTCCATCATATTAAATGCTTCTAAACATGTGTTATTTGATCAATTCTTACCACGTAATTATCCTACTCGTAAACCATTATAACCGTCCTAGAATCTGATATTAGACTGAAAGGATTGCTTACATTGTTTGCAAATATTTATGTTTGATGAATGTAACAAACAGTCCAGAAATTTGACCCAGTGATAAGCATCACCTTCATGTCCTGCGCTTGACCCGATCTTGGAACAATGTCTTTTCCAAGATACAATTGCGAAAATTCATCACGTCACTAGCAAGCAAAGTTGAATGACCGCAAACCACGGCTTCGTGGAACGTGAACTTTGAACAAATGAATGAGTTACTTAACTTTTCTGACTGATAAGAATGATGCGGAAACGTTCTCACGCTGATTTGATTTAGGGGAAAGTTGCATCCTCAAAAGAAAGTTTATTTAACTCTCCGTGTAAATTTTAGTCTTTTAATTTAATTGAACAGATATGTTGTGCCTGACTTTCTATCAACAAACCAACATGTAACACCCTTCTTTGGCATCAGATCCGATATTCCGAAATCAATGTCTTTTAATTTATTTACAAACGCGAACTCACTCCTTATTAATAAAAACCTTAACTTTAAAGATGTATTCCATTAGTTAGCTCCTAAATGATCGTAATACAGCCACGCAAAATATGTAGGCACATTCACGTTTACCAAAATCCATACGCGTATTTTTATACCCGCGGGAGACAAGCATTATTACTCAGGTATATTGTGCTGTAATGGAATGTGTGCTGAGGGAATAGTTTTTGATCAACGTAACAAAACGAACATAAAAAAATCCCCAGTCCTGGCACTAAAACTGATTTTACTCTGATCCACGCAATGTCTCTAATATACCTTTATCTTTTGTTTCAGATTTGTGTACACTCGAAAAAATGAACAAGCCTCGCAAATGGGAGTTCTTAGAAAAGATCTCGAGCCGAGGGTAATTTAGTCGTTACGTACCGACGCGATACTTTTTGACGACAAAATTGCAAATATTTTCTCATTATAACGAACCTTTTTGTTTTTATTACAGAAAAATGGCGTACAAAAGGATAAATCACCAAGAGCTCACGGTTGCGTCTCAAACGAAGAAATATATGCGTCATCTTCTAGTTAAATTCTCTGACACGAAAATGGTTTCACGGTTCGCTGTTCTCGTGAATAGTGCGACGTGAAGTGTGGGCTGTGGCTGGCGATGTAGCGGCGGCGCGATGGGGCAGTCGGCGACGCACGTGCTCGGCAACTTCACCGCCAACGCCTCGCTCTTCGACGCGGACGACGTCTGCGCGGTCGCGGACGATCCCAAGTACCCGAGCAGCCTCGGCATCACCCTCGCAGTCCCCGAGTGGGAAGCAATCTGCACAGCCATTGTGCTCACTCTCATCATAATCTCAACGATAGTCGGAAACATTCTGGTAATCCTCAGCGTTTTCACCTACAAACCTCTGCGTATCGTCCAAAACTTCTTCATCGTGTCTCTAGCCGTAGCCGATTTGACTGTCGCCATTCTAGTCCTGCCTTTGAACGTAGCTTACTCCATACTAGGACAATGGGTGTTCGGAATATACGTGTGCAAGATGTGGTTGACTTGCGATATAATGTGCTGCACTTCGTCCATTTTGAATCTGTGCGCGATCGCTCTCGACCGATACTGGGCTATCACGGACCCCATCAATTACGCACAAAAAAGGACCCTCGAGAGGGTGCTCCTTATGATCGGCATAGTGTGGGCGTTGTCGCTCATCATTAGTTCGCCGCCGCTGCTGGGGTGGAACGACTGGCCCGACACGTTCCTGCCCGACACGCCCTGTCGCTTGACGTCTCAACCGGGCTTTGTAATATTTTCCTCCTCTGGCTCCTTTTACATACCTCTAATTATTATGACAGTAGTCTATTTCGAAATCTACTTGGCAACCAAAAAAAGACTGAGGGACCGAGCTAAAGCCACTAAAATAAGCACTATTTCTAGTGGGCGAAACAAATGCACCCCTCGAGATAGCGATCACAACGATCAAGATTCGGTCAGTTCCGAGGCGAACCACAACGAACACCCGGGCGTCACTCGTCTAATGTCAGACAGCGAAAAAAAGAAAACCCCGAAGAAGACAAACTCAAAGAAGAAACCGAAACGCCGTTACTGGGGAAAAGACGAGAAACCTCAGAACAAGTTGATGATTCCTATTTTATCAAATGAAAACTCGGTTACTGATATTGCCGACAATGAGAACAGGAACACGTCCTCAGAGAGTAACTCAAAAGAAACCCATGAAGACGAGGTGGTAGTGGTGGAGCCGGTGACGAAAAAACCTCCACCGAAGCCTAGGTTGAACCAACAGAACACTGTGTATCAGTTCATCGAAGAGAAACAACGTATCTCGCTGACTAGAGAGCGTCGCGCAGCCCGTACCCTGGGTATAATTATGGGCGTATTTGTCGTGTGCTGGCTGCCCTTCTTCGTTATCTACTTGGTCATACCCTTCTGTGCCAGCTGCTGTTTATCCAACAAATTCATCAACTTCATTACGTGGCTCGGGTACGTTAATTCGGCCCTAAACCCCTTAATATACACCATATTTAACATGGACTTCAGAAGGGCTTTTAAAAAATTACTCTGTATAAAACAGTAGCTGTTACGTTCGGTGCCAAAGACTGTTTGCATAATTTTGTTGTAGGTGTATAAAGCTTATGATTTAAAGCCGCTGGTTTGCTCAAATTACTTAATTAGTTCTCTCATTCATTACAATAATACTAGAATATGAATAGCAATTCGAATTCATTAAATAGAACTCGTGTATTTGTAAATAAGATGATTGTTGGTGTGGAATTTGAACGTCTCGTGTACAGTTATGGTACCAGTTAATTCTGTGTAAGGTAAATTATTAGTGTACTTACAGTATGTCGCTCTAATTATTATACTAGGGAGTACATGGATACCCACTTACAGGTTTTAAAGTGCATAGCACGGTAGTCGCTGTAAGAAACGGCTTCAATGTAAATACTTCGTGGTAAATTAAATATCGAATTTAAATTTAACGAATCTTTACATACTGTCAACGAATTACGTTCTTAAATTAATATATAAATTGTAAATACGTATTCGCAATGTTGACTTTAATCGATTGTTTGTAATGTCATAATGTGACTGTTATTTGATTGATTTTCAGTATTATTATGTATACGGCTGTTGACGATGTTTTGTTGTATTTGTAGACGTTTGTTGTTTTAAAATTCATATCCCTTTAAAATAATTTGAGCCCGTATTTTGAAAGGGATATTAACGGCGATTTTTATTGTTTGAAACTTTAATAAAGTACTAATTGAAGGTTGTAGTTTTATTATCCTCACTTTAAAGGGTCTGTTTAGGTTTGATTTGACGTTTTTCCTGTTCTTTGCTCTAGCCGTGGCCTCTAGCCGAGTTGTGCCGCAGTTTTTCATCATTTTGAAGCCATTATGTTGGCAGCACCTGCTTGAGATCGCTTCATAATACACTCATAACACTTTGTCATAGTAACAGCTATATAAAACACTTGAGTATACCTCTCTAGGTCATATTTATCATTCGTGAATCTGAGCTAACCATAAAAAGGACAAAAACGGTCGTAAACACATTTTTATTCGCTGAAATGAATTAGAATGCTTTATCGCGAGGTTTGTCTGAGTAATTTATGGTAACATGGACACGAATAGGCTTACAGATACAGATACAAGCATTCTTATAAACACATGTATGGTTAGAAATGTATCAAAAAAATATGTGACATCGTCACACTCGTTTATTTATACCTACTACTTATATATAGCCTTCATGAAACGTTTGCAAAAAGGAATAGGTTAGTATTTTAAAACAATACAATATTATTGATATGGGAGAAATACATAAATTCAAACATATTTAAGTACATCACGCCAGTACTTTCAAATGGTTTAGGTAAAGGGCACGCAACGTTAAGTACATAGATAAAACAATACCATAAACTTATTCCACGTTGCAACGCCACATTTAGCATATTTAACCCTTTTCTTGGCAAAAATTAAAAATCGTATTTTTGTGGATTAACTTATATGCTTGGAAATATACTCATAAATGAGACTAAAAAAAAATAGAAAAAAAAATATTTGACCCCAACTTTTGGAAATATTACATGTATCTTAAAAGATACACTGCCAGGAATATGGAGATTCTTAAATAAAATTTTGTGTATCTTTAAAGATACATTGCCCAGAATGTGGAAATGAAATACAAATAACGAAATTAACTATAATTATTTAAATAACAATGTAAAAAATACCTAATCAGGGATTTAATCACCTACTTTGTGTGAAATAATACAAAAAAATTGAGTTGCCGAGTTAGGCTCAATTTTAACATAATTACTTTTGGAGCAGTGTAGGGTAGTTAGACCTTTCTCACACAACTTACACCTGCCATTTGCGCTAAAATGGGAAAGTGTTCAAATTTATCACGCCTCACATCAACGGTCACAGACAACCGGAGTTCCGATAATTTTGTAGGAGTCCTGCCCTGCCACGTCGGCTATGGATCCCAAAAATTGTCGGTCGCATTTCAATAAACCTTGCATCATTCTGTGACGAAATCGTTTTATGGATAACTTTCGTTCATTGTCATTCGCACTCTGCCTTCGGCACAAAATCCAGCTGTTAATTCAACTCATGTCCAGTGTCTAAAATACTAACGGCAAGTATCCACCAGCGATGGCCTTTGAGTTCAGTTCGGTTCAGAGCGAATAACATGTCTGTGAGATCGACACCACAATACATTTAAAATTTATCTGATTCTTCTGTATAGTCATAAGTTGTTGTTGTAATCTGTTAGGAAGGGACTTAGCCCTTATTCTCGATCACGTGAATGGAACCTTTGGTGATGGTATGTCTGTGGAGGTAGTAGGAGATTTTACTAAAGGTGAAGGTAGAGGCAGTTCAGAAGTAAGACTGATTGTGGAATGTTGCTGCAGCGTTGGCGCCAGAACATTTTCTATAGGAATTAGTAGTGATGGTTTTGGTGTAAGTTGTGACTGCGGTGATGCCGTTGATGGAGAAAAAAATATTAAACAGACTTTATCGTGATCCAGTTGAAGTTAATTGCGCTGGCAATGGGGCGCCTGGACTAAGCGGCGGCGGCAGTGTTGCAAGGGAAACAATTTCTTAAAACTGGGAGAAGTCATGATCTGATAATATGTTCAAATTCTCGAATGAAGATAACACGGAAGGTGCTAAGGAACTGTCTTCATTATTGTCCTCGTGCACGTCTAATCGGAACAAAAGGGATGGAATTTCTGGGCCAGAATCTAAATCATCTGATTTTATACTTGGCTTTGGTATCAAAGCTAGTATTTTTTGGACCTGTAGAATGTTGGTCATGCACCTCCCAATAGAAAAAACAGACAAACATACGTTTAACAGGCAAAGCAAGGTGTAAAACATAGTTATAAACAAGACCATAAACCAGGCAATGTATACCGTAAGATACCCTACGAGAAAACCAAAAATTACCACAAAGCAGGCAATGTGCATTTGAAGATACATACAGTTTAACGGTTTGTTAGTCATACCAAATATTAGTTATTTTCTTTATAATTTATTTAGATGTCACAAACATATTCTTAAGTTAGTAGAAACACACACGTTTCATTAATTTCTTATACGAAAAATAGGAATAATGCAACTTTTTTATCATCCTGCGCGGGATCATGTCGAAACCGTTGATTATTTGTGTTCTAACGTCTCAACAGTGCAACCAATCTAACGCAAAATGCAGTTTATACGTCTGGAAATATATACAAAACTTGAAATTATAATCGAGTTCAATTTTAACATAAAAACTTTTACGCAAATATTTTTTGAAGTTGACTGTATCTTACAAGATACGATGTCAAGAAAAGGGTTAAGTTACGTAAAAGAGGTATAATGGTAATAGGTTACCCGTGTGGTGCCGGGTTAGGTGCTAGGGTTAGCACCTCCCCCTTTCTTCCCGTGGGTGTCGTAAGAGTCGACTCTGGGAAAGAGTTAGTGTATTGTGGGCGATAGGCTAGCAACCTGTCACCGCTATATCACGTTTAACTATCTGGTTACCCTGAATTTGCTAAACATGGCACTGGATTATAGAATTCGTGTGCTCTGCCTACCCCTCACGGGAATATGGGCGTGAGAATATGTATGTATGTATGTATGTATGTATTGTATGTATGGTAATAGGTTGCCAGAGAAATAGGTACTATAGTTTTCAAGAAAGTAAGGCTCTATACGACTCTTTATTCCTCAAAAACAGTTGCAAATTAAGTTATAGCACTGACAAAACTAAGTAAAAACTGATACGATTTAAATCAAAATATGAATGTAAAATCCAACGCAAAGTTTCCACCAGGTGTGGAAGGTAGGAATCCATTTTCCGTCTGAAAAAGCAAGTTTCTACGTAGATTCACAAGTATCCAGCTGGGTGAGGTATTTTCTGGATATTTCTGCACGACAGCACATAATTCTACCCGCACGCACGATCGGCCGCTGAACGATGTCGAAATTATGTAAGTCACTGTATCGGGAGAATTTGGCTTTTGTGGCGAACCTCACTGATGGAGTTGAACATAGTGAATGAAAATGGTAAGTAACTATTACAAGACATTTTGATATTTGGTTTCAACATATTGGAGAAATTGCGATGAAATGTGGCAGTTTTGATGGCGTAAAAAAGCGCAGTAAGCGGTGACAAAAGGTGAAAAACGGATGATTTTCTAACTAGTACTAAATACTTATAATGCGCCTGTCCCTATTAAAATGGTCGGATCTGCAAATCGGCAACTTTACAGGAGAGCGATTCAAAGTTTATTTTGCTTATATCTTTT
>BHDV01002023.1:30048-56879 GCA_005406045.1 Adoxophyes honmai | reverse complement strand
GTCGAGAGGTAATTAAAAAATACCGTGATTAAGTCCCGCGTAAACATAAATATGTGTGAGAATCACGAAAGTTTAAAACAGTAAATAAAATTGATGTAGGTTTTAAACATAAAACTACCGTGAGACTCACTCATAGTAAAAAATAACGAATTACTCACGTTGTTTATACCGAGATTAGCTCGACATGTTTCGGATCAATCCGTGATCCATCATATATATATGTATTGATGTAGGTTTCCCGGTTTTAAAGTTACACCTGTCTATTTATTCCGTGGATGTCGTAAGAGGCGATACGAGGTTGTTCGCGCGCACTATTGCAACCCGTGGCGTCGCATCGCCGTGTGGAGACGCGTTAATTGAATATATATATTTTGAATATATGTATATGGGACGACATTGAGATCGCCGCGATTCTCTCGCTCGTGGAAATAGTGCCTAAGCGGTATATGTGGGGGTTATCGGGCGCGTGCTCTGTAGTCGCTAAGAACGGGCCAGCGGACGCCCTGCGATCGCCACGCGACTGTGAGGCGAGGCCTAAAATACGAAAGGCGACAGGCTAGCAACCTGACACTATATTTTTTTCTACCTTGTTTTTGTTTTTGTTATTTTTGAAAAATAAGGTGTGTAGTTAATTTTTTTATCACTTATACCATTTTTATCTAACTTTAAACCTAAAATGACATACCTACCTACTTACAATTTTTAGTACTTAATGCATTCAATTTTATGTTTGCAATCAGAATGGCAATCATGTTGCTCAATGCGAAAGGCGCTCCGACTAAAATATGTCTGTTAGCAAAACATACGGGTGAAACTACCTGAGCCGACATTGCCTCGTTAGACATCACCGTGTCTCCACCAGAGCAGCTTCTAATTTCCGCCCTCATTAGCGCTGCCTCAAACACTTCCTTGCTTCCTTGCTTGCATATCTTTTGTTGTTTCACGATTCGATTTTTAAATAATGTCTAACGGAAAAATCGTGAGAATGCGTTTTGTTTTACTTTATTTTGGGCTATGGTAAAATTAAAAAAAAAACTCTTGAAGATGATTGTAAGTTTATTTTTCACTGCACTACATTTTGTTTTTAGAATGGCGTTCATTTAATAAATGCGGGTAGCTCGTGTATTGTTTTTTTTTTACTCGTGTATAAACTTCTCAAAAATGTGGACCGTATTTCGACAGTTTAACAGCGTAAGGTACATTTTTGAAACTCTGCCTGTATGTACCTACAGATAACAGTATCATTTTATTTGACTCTACATAACGTTAGAACATTTGACTTGAAGGTTATTTTAGGTAACATATAACTATGAACTTACCATCTACATAATTTGATAAAAGAACGCTTTAGTTCCGAAGCTAGGAAGCAGACAGGGATTTTATCCTGTTCGGAAGGAAATGTTGTTGATGGTGGACAAAAACATGAAATATTTGTTGTTGATACCCAAATCTGTACTATAATAGGGCTGGTACAATAAACAGAAACGGAAATCTAGGCATAAGGATCCGTAAAAAGGCAATAAATATTGTTTACCGGCGCCTTGACTTTCATTTGTTTAACAATGGGTTGTTTTAAACTGATATGAAACACGGGTCTCAACGCGATATGATTATTTACCTTTATTACTCCGACGTTTCGACACGGGTTGCACCGGCCGTGGTCTCGGAGAACTGTCCGTTGCAGCGAAATGTTAAAACGGAGCCACGGGTAAACAAACATTGAAGTACCCGAAAAAAGTCAATAAAAATGTTGGGGGTATGCTGATGAAACGTCCACTACCCGAAACATCATTATTTTAATTGTCAACAGCACGGCACACAACACTCACAATATCCCCGCACTGATCCGATGATATATCCCGTGGTATCAACTTCTGAATCACCGGACCCCAAGTTGACGATAAATTGAAACCGTCTTCTCTATTAAAATTCTTAGGATGTTTTTGAATTTCGATCGCCTCCCGTATAACACGTGGATAATAGTGCCGTTCGGTCGAGAGTAATTTGGGTTTGTGTAATTCTATCCAGTGATTTGGTCCAGTCGTGAGTAAATGTTCAGCTATTGCGGATTTGTGTATTTGGCGATTTTTGACTGCCGCTATATGTTCTTTCACCCGCTCCTGAACGCTTCGCTTAGTCTGGCCAATATACACCTTACCACAACTGCACTCTATCATATACACACCGGGATTCTGGAAAGGAATAACATCCTTCGGGCTGCGCAAGTGATTAGCTACTTTGGATAACGGAGTGTATACAGTCTTAATGGAGATTTTCTTAAGTACTGCTCCAACTTTGTCCGTTATCCCTTTGACATACGGCATAAATGCTGGCTGCCTACTGACCCCTGGATGTCTTTCCCTCTTCTTGACTGTGCGCTGGATTCTCCCAACATATCCATTCTTCTTTAGTACCTCCTGAACATGGGCCAACTCCTCGTCTATGTGTTCAGGGTCACATAAGTCACGAGCCCTGTTTACCAGGGACGTGACCACGGATTGCAGATGCCTCGGATGATGATGGGAAGAAGCTTGCAAGTACCTGTCAGTGTGCGTGGGTTTTCTGTATACGGAATGGGCCAAAGTACCATCCGATCTGGCCGTCAGTTTGACATCGAGAAAAGGCAGCGATCTTTCGCACTCCATCTCACACGTAAACCTTACCTTGGGGTGGATGGAGTTTAGATAATCAAGGTACTTTTTCACTGTGTCGCAGGTTCCCTTCATGATGCTGAAGACATCATCGACGTATCTCTTCCATACAGTGATTATGGAAGGTCCGGACTCCAATGCCAACCTCTCAAAATGTTCCATCCATAGGTTGGCGATCACCGGGGCAACAGGACTGCCCATAGCGACTCCATCCACCTGAAGGAAAAACTGACCCTGGTAGAGGAAATAATTCCCATCCAGACAGTGCTCCAGTAAAGTCACGTACCTTTCCGATATCCCGTTCTCCTGTAGTTTCATTTTTACTACGTTCAGACACTCCTTCAGTGGAACATTGGTGAACAACGACTCTACGTCAAAACTCACCATGATCTCATCCGGTTCCAACCTTATACCCCGAACGATGTCAATGAAATGGCGCGAGTCTTTCACATAGGACGAAGTCTTCCCCACCAAAGTTTGCAGAACTCCTGCCACATGTTTTGCCAGATCATATGAAGGAGAACCAATCTGGCTAACGATCGGCCTCAAAGGTACATTGGCCTTGTGTACCTTCGGCAAACCATATAGTTTTGGCGGTTGGGTTGTTTTTGGCCTGTATAGACAATTGTAGTCGTCATCCGTAAAAAGATCCTCGTGATCTTTGATCAGGTCTCTCAGACGGCGGGTGACTCTGGCAGTAGGGTTATAATTGACCGGCTTGTATATATTTCTGTCCTCTAACAGGGATTGAATTTTGCAATCGTACGCCTCCTTATCCATAACTACAGTCGCGTTTCCCTTGTCGGCCTTCAAAACAAGCAGATCCTCGTTGTTCCGAAGGGCTTGCAACGCTTCACGTTCAACTGCAGAGATGTTGCTTGAGGGTAGTCGAACCTTACGTAATAAAACCGAGACGTCCTGGCGCACAGTTTCCGCATCATTTTTCGGTACTTTGTTTCGGATTAAGGCCTCCTCTACACCACTTATGATTTTTTCATAAGGGACTCTTTTCGGGGTTAATGCAAAATTCATGCCCTTAGACAAAACACTTACTGTGGGTTGGTCTAGCGTTACCTTAGACAGATTAATAACCGTCCCACTCAAATCAGCCGACTGACTCGAGGTACCCTGATCTTTGTTCTGTCTTAAGATTAATCTGTCTAACTTCCGCTCCTGTGTATCCCTACACAGCTGGTATTTCCTCGCGGCCTGCAAAAACGTTACACGGTCGCATACCTCAAAATCCTGTTGTGATAGGCACCTACTGCATTCCACGTGTAAGTCATACAGCTCGCGTTGTATACGAAAAACCTCTTGACGATGATTTTGTATCAATCTCCGTAGTAACTTAACACTCGCGTTGTTGAGAATATCCTCGGAATGTGCGATGTCCCGACGCGGCGTTAATCGAACACACGCCGGTATAACGTTTAAATCGCGGCACTTCACTAAAAAGTCCACCGACGTTTCCAGAAATGCACGTCTTTTCATCAGCATACCCCCAACATTTTTATTGACCTTTTTCGGGTACTTCAATGTTTGTTTACCCGTGGCTCCGTTTTAACATTTCGCTGCAACGGACACCACGGCCGGTGCAACCCGTGTCGAAACGTCGGAGTAATAAAGGTAAATAATCATATCGCGTTGAGACCCGTGTTTCATATCAGTTTAAAATGTGTACAAAGCGCGAGAGTTTAAAATATTATAATGGGTTGTTGATCTTTAATTCAATTGTTTTGTTGTTCTATCTCAAAAGTACTTGTGTTTACGATAAAGCGCTAAGTTAGACACATTACGTTGATAGTTTTATATTATACTAGCGACCCGCCCCGGCTACGCACGGGTACAATGCCAATTTAAATACAATAAACAAGTCTAATTTAACTTTAAGTTCGCAATCCTGTAAGTATTAGTCGTGTTCTTAAAAGTAGACTTTAAAAACTTTAGTATCTTCGTCACTAATGTAGCTTCAGATTACGCGATTAATAATAACCAAAATCCTAGTTTAAAAACAAGGGTCAATATACCATTTTACGTCATAGGTTGCTACGGTAAAGTCTCATGGATCACTATATTAAGGTGTTATTTACTTAAGTTACGTTAGCAAAGTCCTTTACGTCCCATCTCACCTCATCCTGTCGCATACCTATAGAGATTACAACCTCTTTCTAAGCGACGTTATCGATGTCGTCTTTTACCATTAGTTCCCAGTTATAGACCATAAGGCATTAAAGGCTGTTGAAAGCTGTATCACGGAGTAACGTGGCCTTACAGCGGATCATGTTTATCCTATTAAACAGCATTAGGCATTTATTTACTACTAGCTGTGCTCGCGACTCCGTCCGCGTGGAATAGTGACTATTTTCCCCTGTTTTTTTCCCAAATTTTGCAGTGTTTCTTCGTTCCTATAGGTCGCAGCGTGATGTTTATAGCCTAAAGCATTCCGCGATAAATGGTCTATTCAACACAATTTTTTTTTAATTAGAACCAGTAGTTTCTCAGATTAGCTCGTTGAAACAGACAAACAAACTCTTCAGGTGTATAAAATATTAGTACCTATAGATTTAAGAATGCTATTGTAACAGCTGAAACTCTTACTGCTGCATTGCAGTTTACTGCTCTAATACTAAAGGTATTCTGATACAAAAGCATTTTGATATGCCATTGCCTAATCGTTACACTTTGTAAAGCATTATAATGATTTTGACTTGCCAATATAAAGCATCAAGATACTTAGTAAACTTATGCAAGATTTTATACAGACCTTGAGGGTTACATAAGCTTGTACATAATAAGTCCTTCATGTGGTGCATGCATGTGTTGAATGTTTGGATAATTTTACAACCTTTACCTATCTTACAACCTTTTTCTAAGCGACTGTATCGATCGCGATTCCTGGATAGGGTAACACAAATATCGGAATCGGTGACGGTCAGGGTAAACGTACCAACTCGGCCGCTCGTGCACTTGATATTCCATACGCGTCAGAAATATTTGCCTAGCAAACAACGACTGGTTTACGATTACGTGCCGTTTCCGACCTCATGTTATAAACACCCCATAAAAGTTTATTACGTTTATGCTAAACCGCCATGAGGGTTTATCGTTTTGTGTTGTTTTTTCGGAGACATAGTCGTCGCTTATTTTTCGTTGAGCTATAGTCGGTTGTTTGCTCTTTACTGTCGACAGTTCAGTGTGTACTGCTATGATTTATTTGTTGGAACAAAGCCGCTTTTTATGAGAACTGCCTCTTGTCCAAGTATTTTAAAATCAAATATTTTTTGCGTAAGATTTTACTAAAACAAAAGATTGAAAACATCTTTTGTTTTATTAGAGATTGTAAAAAGCACTTTTGAAGATTAGAAGTACCTATGTAAAAGAGTCGTTTTAAAAATGAATGTTTTAATCAGTCGTTTGTCCATTTGAAAGCTTTTGATCAAGAAATATTAACAATCATAGAGACAAGGCGATTTTTGGAAAGAACGCCATTTCAATGGAATTGTGGAATAATTCGGAATATTCGAGGCGTCAAAATGTCCTACTTTGAATTCCGCGTTTAACTGTAAACCATTTGTTGATTCGGCGTCCATTCCGAGATTTGATTCGACCATCTCGGTAATCCCGGAAATTCGACGGAACTATTTGGCACCAATTTTGGCTTGACAACGGCCGGATTCCCGTCTTGTATATAAATTGAGCCTTCAGTATTACGATCTGTCCCTTGGTTTGTGCCATAAATAGCTAGGAATTTAGCATCGCGTTATAAAATGAAATCCTATCTGCAGACGCTAGTTGTTGATAATTCACGTGTCATTGTACTCAGAGTCGATATCGATATCGTGTAAAGTTATAGGTACAAATAATAATTAATCTTCTTTGCACTCTACCGATTTGCTCGAATTGCGCTAATTGACAAGGAAATGAACAATAGTGTGATGGCAAAACTAAACGAGCGTAAAAATACACTAACATACAGCTAGGAGAAGGATCAAGCCACGTACGAATCGCCGGAACTCGTCTGATACACCGTCTGAAATCATAAACAGTTTTATTATAATAAACAAAGGAAGACTGCACAATTTATTAAAACAACAATTTTGTTTCCCTCTCAACAACGGGATAATATTTTTCGTCACTAATTAACCGTTTTGTTTTCCCCATTGTTGCCAAGAGTAGGAGATTTGGCAATTTGTGAGAAAAATGAAGGAACAACATAAGGGTTTAGCCCAACAACTCCGCTTAGAAAATTTATTTTCCTTCAAGCATTTGACAAAGGGCACGGCGCAAAACAAAAGACTTTTCCTCAAAAACATACATCAATGCGTACAGTCAAAGTAACTATGTAAGTACATTTTTAAAGAACTTAAAGAAGCCTTTCCTTTAAAGTGAATGCAAGTGAAGTTTAATAAAATAATAATAATCCAGCTTAAATACGTCCCAGTGCTGGGTACAGGCCTCCTCACGGTATGAGAGGACAAGGGTTATGCGTTCTTACGCGGATCCAGTGCGGATTGAGACTTTACACAATACACGGATTCACTTTGTTGCTTTGTGTAGGTTTCTTCACCATGTTTTCTTTCACCAAATAAATAACCGTGATAAATATCAAATTAGATTTCGAACATGAATTTCATGAAATGAAAAATTCAGAGGTGTTTGCCTGAAGATCGAACACATGACCCTCTGGATGAAAGGCTACCAGGTCGAACCGTTAGGCTACCACACAAGTTTACTTACGTATAATTTACGAAAAATTTCAACCAAGCCAACAAATATTTCATTTTCCATACTTGAAAACTTTTTTATTGGCTGAGCCACCCGCACCTCATTGTCATCCATCCTAGATTTGTGTTCCAAATGTCAAGTCAGTCGGACCAACTAGTGATTGATTCAATTATTTCACACTTACAACTAAGCAGTCTTATTAAATCTGAGTTGTACATAGTTGTCGTGACTTTATTTATTTTCACCTTAGCATGAACAGACTAAAATTTTACATGCTATTTTACAATTCAAACTCTAATTAAACATCCACTGTCATAATGTACGGTCAAGGACTTTAATTCATGAGACACCATAGAACCTTTTCGAAGAGCTAATCATTACGATTTAATCAATGGAATGTCACTATGACGTTTACTGTGGATTGGTTCCATGGTGGCTCATGAATTAAAGTCCTTATCTGTACCTACATCCTAGGTAGCTTTAGAAATGCTTCTCGTTGTAATAGTACGGCAAACGGATATTGGACTCTGTGAAACCGGGTCATGCGTCGGCGAAGTAACGTCGTTGTTTTTAATTATTAACTGTTCTTACATTTCCTTAGTCTGTAGGGCTCTCTGTGAATAAATAATTTATTTGTTTTAAATAATGATACAGCAGCATCAATAATGAATTATGCAGCGTTTCGTATACTCCACTCACCCCGTTTAGGAATGCAGAATGTATGTATGAAATGTAAGTCAGGGTCTTCATTTCAGCGATTAAACTTAAATGAACAAGTAGTTTGAGCTCCATCAACTTATCTAAGATCTATCAAATTTCCTTTAACATAGTTTGCTAGGCTTCCAGTCTGTCGAATCCTTCCTAAACATCCGACGATCGCTGACTTTGTGTATAAACCTGGCCTTTCAATTTCCTAGCCCAACCTCTAAAGTAAACTTTCCTTCCACCGTTTATATTGAGGAATCGATCGTTGATGACTACTTTGCGTCAAGATTTAAAGGAATACAATCACGCCTTCCAAAATGGGGCAGGCAAAAGACACGAGATGTGACATCGACAAAATCATTCACGAAATTTTAAGTTTCAAAACGGATGAAAAAGGTGTAAGAGCTACAGGTTGCTAGCCTGTCGCCTAAAACATACTCAAACCTATTTCCTTAGTCGCCTCTAACGGAACATTCACGGAAGAAATGGAGAGTTATTATTTTAATAAAGGAATAGAGTTAGAAGAACGGTTGACCATGGCACCAATTTTCGTAGTCATTAAATAATTATAATAATAATATTCCACCTTAACTTAAATTTACCAAATAAAAAAGTTAGTTACCTCTTAAATATCATCATGACATAATCGACACCTCTCTAATTTCTCAACATGGCCACCTCAAAAACAAATGAATGTTAGTCTTACATTTAGTAAAAACAAAACTCGTTATGAACAAAAGACGATTTCGGAAATTGGTGGTCAAATTGCCGAACTTCAATGAGTAATGTCACTTAAGAAGATTTGATGAGGGCTACTCAATCTCCATAGATTACAAATTCATCCCATTTTTTCCATTTTGGAAACGGTCATAGTCATAGTTTTGTGTATGTAACGTTTCGTTTTCTCTGCGTACCTCGTTTGGGAACCCAAGCGTAATATTTATGTATGTGTATATCTAGGTATGTATGAGTTTGTAAAATCGATACCTGCGCTTAATTAGTGAGGTAATTCACGAGAACGTTGTTTAACATGGTTTGACAACGGTGTAATTACAGGCGTTCAATATTCGACAGCATCCGAAACGAGGCTGTCTATTAAACATCAGTTCTTACAGTAAGTAAGTAGGTAAATATAGACGAAAGACTAGCAAACTGTCACTATTATACCTTTTTATTCACACACACATACATATATCACACTAACATATTTTTGAATTCATGTGCTCTGCCTGCCCCTCTTGGGAATACAGGCGTGAGAATATGTATGTATGTATGTACATATATCACTCCTGTATTCCCAAATGGGATAGCCAACACGACACTCCACAAAAGCAAAATCGTGACTATTTCACGCTTCGTAGCCACTTCTGACATATATATTTTCAAGGTTTCAATAGTCTATTTCTTCAGACGCCTCTTACGACGTCCACGGAAGAAATGGAGTGGGCAATTCTAAACCAGACTAACTAAATATTTCGTGCGCGAATCCAACTTTTGGAAGAGTTCTCGAAGAGAGACAGAGACGGATATATACTAACGATCATAATAAGCTACAGACATTTGATCTTGTAGGAACCGGATTAAATAAAATAAGACCATTTAAATAATACATTCATTTATTAGGGTCAGTCTTGCAGCATCGCTGCATTTTCTTATTTAAAATTGATTAAAGCTAAGTTTAATGCACACAATACTTAGTTAATATTATAACATAGTATCATTTATTTTTTAATAACTGATAATTGTAGCAGTTTATTAAATACTAGCTTTCCGCCCGCGACTTCGTTCGGGTAAATTTCGGATTTTGGGGTCGTAGGTTTCTGAGCCTATTCATTACAAACAAACAAAGTTTTCCTCTTCATAATATTAGTGTAGATGTAGGTATCTAAACCCAAATATTATACGGAATCCTCTTTTTTTCAAAATAAAATTTAGCCTATGTTACTCGTGGATAATGTGGCTTTCGAATGGTGCAAGAATTTTGGAAAACGGTCCAGTAGTTTCTGAGCTTATTCATTACAACCAAACAAACAAACATACAAACAAACAAAGTTTTCTCTTTATAATATTAGTGTAGATTTTGAGCCGTCCAAATTCGGCACTCTTACGGTAACAAGATATTGGCAGGAATACATACAACGAAACAACGATAGTTGACAATTCAAAAACGTAATAATCCTACGTACATTTGTATTTAACAATTATGCCTGATAATTTATTTTGTAAGCTTACTGCGCGCTTAAGCCACTTAACGTAAGCACGAGGAAAACATGAATCGGATTTTTAGAATGATACAAGTACCTAATACCTTAAATTCGCTATTATTGTTACAATCAATTAAAAAGTAGGTACAATGTGTTTTTTTACGTCAAAAACTCAGTTTAAATAGACAATTATATAAACAAGGGAAAAAATAAATAAGGGAAAGAGTTGGCGTGAAAGTAGAAGTAGATGTAGTGACTAGAATAGAAAGAAGTATGCTTAGCTGGTTTGGTCATGTAGAGAGGATGGATAAAAGAAGATTGACTAACAGATCTATGCTGGAAGTGTGAATGGATGTGTTGGGAGGGGAAGACCTAGACGGACGTTCCGTGACCAAATCGCGGACGTTTTAGAAACAGGTCAGGTCAAGAGTACCCGAAATCGACGAGCATGTATGAAGAAACTAATGAATGTGGATGAAGCAAAAGAGGTATGTCAGGATCGTAGCGAGTGGAACAAAGTGGTCTCTGCCTACCCCTGTGGGAAAGAGGCGTGACGGTATGTATGTATGTATGTATGTATGTATTGTATAAACATCACACCTCAAGGCCTCATCTCACCCAAAGAGGGTAGGTAGAGCCCACAAAACGTCTCATGGACAAATCCTTGACTAGTTTTCGTTTCACTTTCAGCAATTTTAGGTTTCATGTTAAAAATGTGTGCCGGTGCACCCGTGTAGTGCCTGGTTAGAATAGCACCTCCCCCTTTCTTCCCGTGGGTGTCGTAAGAGTCGACTCTGGGAAAGGGTTAGTGTATTGTGGGCGATGGGCTAGCAACCTGTCACTGCAATATCACGTTTAACTTCTGGTTACCCTGTTATTGCTAAACGTGGCAGTGAATTTTTCAATTCATGTGCTCTGCCTACCCCTCTTGGGAATACAGGCGTGAGAATATGTATGTATGTATAATTTAAATAAATGCCATTTGAAGAAGTTAAATGTAGTTTATCTCAGTACAGCGAAAACTAAATTGACTAAGATCATGGCTGGAAGGTGACAATCAATATTGGTTTGTCGATGTAATGTCAACAAAGCCATTAGCAGTCTCGCGTTTTTGTTTCCGAGCCAAAGTTATCCTCAAAGTCTAGTAGATGTTAATTATTACGACATGCATATTCAATTTTAACAACCAGAATTAGCTCACGTTTCGAACACAAAATAGGAACATAAAAGTCCAACCTCCATTAACATTAACTGTTTTATTAACACATGAAAGTAGAAAGTGGCACGACTTTCAACATAATAGTTTTACAAAAAAACACACGGGTTCCATACTAGAGTAAATAGTCAAATTTGTAACAAAACATACCTACATTACTACTTGCAAAATAGCTTCTGATTTAGACCAAGACCACATTAAAATATTGAAATGCATTGAATTCGTTGCATGCCTTATAAAACAACTTCCTTCTATAAGGATATCCTTTTTTCAACATAAAACTGCAGTGAGACTCACTCTTAGTGAAATAAATGGAAACACTCACGTCTTTATATCGAGTTTAGCTCGACATGTTTCGGGTCAATTTCTGACTCATCATCGGGGGCAACGCGCCACAGCGGCCGCGTATATACGCACACTGCGCGTCACCGCTCTTTCCGCGCGAGCTAATCTCGATATAAAAAAGGGAGCATATCCTTTTTATTTCACTATGATATCCTTTCTTTTCTAACTTTGTTTTAAATCTAGATAGTATTTGTTACTACAGCGGGAATAGAAATACATCAAATGCGAAAGTTTTAACTGTCTACTTGTCACGGTTTATACAACATAGCCTGGTGACAAACAGGTAGATGGACAGACCGGCAGATGAACAGACACACAGAAATAAGAGTCAGAAGTAGGGCCGTATTTGTATCCTTCGGATATAGAACACTAAAACATAAACCAGCTAATCTTTTTAAATAGGACATTTTTTGGTTCTTAATTAATACCGCCTTATCATCAAGGTCAAACGTTTGATCTTGAACAGTCTCAAGAGCATTTTTTCGTAATAGACCAACTGTACTCAATGTTGTAACAAACATCTCATGTGAACATTTTTCTTGTATACAACTATTCTCCTCAATCATCAGGAAAACACGTATCACCATATCTTATAGTCCCTCGCGGACATTTCGGATTACCACTGTTCGTGCTGCTCCCACTTCCTTCACTTTCACTTGGTGCATCACTAACAATCACACCATTGTTATCATCACTAACTCTTACATCAATAGATGACGCGTAATCTGCACTGGTTGGGCCCTTAAACACAATAGCATCAGGGTCTGGGAGGTAAGGGAAATACTTCGATGGAGCACCCACGGTAAGGTTAATGAACCAGAGCACGGTGAACAACAAGAATTTGTACATCTCTACAACACGTCCGTTTTGGAGGTGGATCCGTGACTAAATGACGACGACCTTCGGCGGTGTTAGCTTAACTTATGCAAAAGATTCAATCAAAGGTGGTTATTCCACATGTCACAGTTGGCGGAACATCGAAAAATAGACGTGTTACGGTAATTATTAGTTTGCCTATGAAATTGGTGTTTTGTATAAAAATTCTTTATCATTTTCGTTTTCCTTTTTTTACTTACTTTGAGATCAAAAATTCTTGCGGTTTATAAACTTAGGTCCGTTTTTAATGACATTCCTATACTAACTACAAGAGTCAATTATTTTAATAAAAAAAAAGGATCAACTAATTATTGTAACCAATTCAACCACAAACATACAAAATTCCGTAAACATAAATGAACTTGAATTTCAAAATCTTTTTTTGTAGTTTTAATATTAAATAATACACATACTTTAGATTTATGACAGTCAAAGTTTTCAAGATGAAGACAAAATCTTTTGTAATATTGAGAAATGTAATTTTCCTTTTATACTATGGAAGTTGCGATGGTTAGTAGGACGATACAAAAATCGGCAATTTCAAAGGTGAGGAAGGAATAAAATATTACTGGCTAATGAGAAGAATGGCTAGTGTGAAATTAATTAAAACAAAATTTTATAAAATCATACATGTATTTACCCGTCAAAAGAGAGTCGAAAACAGTTAAAATACAAACACTTGCAAAATCCTGCTATGACATTATAATAAAATTAAGACCACCCAACAGTTACTGTTGCTGTTGTTTCTTGAGTTTGTGTAGTATGTGAACGGACATTTATTACAATACATAGACTCAGGAGTAGCACAGTTAAAGTCACAAGAGCAAAGTTACAGTTTACTAACGTCTAACCTCCGCATATTGTCCAATATTTTGAGTAAAATCGACATTGTAACAATTACAAAAGTGCGTGAGTATTATAATCAGTTTAATGAAAGTCTTGAGTAATAAATACCGTGTCCGCTGTCAAAATAGGTTTCGGTTAGCTTCGGTAAGTTCTTCTTATTGTGGGAAATGTATGGTGTCATCTTGTTGGTAATCTTCACCATTTTCAGCAGCGCCAGGATGAATCACACCAGGTGGTAATGGTCTGGCCGAGTTCGATTTTGATCTTATTATGTCGTCTTGTGGTCCTTGGTCTGCATTGGTTAGTCCGTTGAAGACAATGACGTCGTCTGAATGGAGTTGTGGAAAATACTGCTCCTCCCTGACTACTCCAGCCTCGTTGAAGCCAATGACCGCAAGGATTACGAAGAAAAAGAACAACTTGTACATTGTCAAGTCTTTGTAGTTCTCCTCCTTTTGTAATGACACTAAATCGAATGACAATAGATTCGAATTGCACATAATTTATATAAATCGCGAGCAGGAAAAGCAGGTATTGGTAACGGGCATTGTGGTTGGGATATTTTAAGTTATTTGCGGGAAAACTTATCGGACATATGTAGGTACTGCACTAATTAAGCCATTGTTAATTAATTGTCACCCAACTCTTTAATTGGATGAAATGCCTTTTAATTATCAAAAGATTTATACTAAGTTAAGTCCTACGCCGACTCTGTCCACCTAAGTGGGACAGACTATAAAATTTTACACGGCTAAAAATAACATTTTCAGAATGCAAGGGTAACTGAAGTTGTCAGGTATTTTGTGATAAATATTGTAAAAGATATATAATTCAGATCCCACCATATTAGGAGAGTCCTCTGGAATCGGGTTTAGAGTTACACTTCTCTGTTCCGTGGATATCCTAAGAGACGACTAAGGGAGTACTATAGGTTAAGGTATCCATTAGCCTCTTTAGCAAACTAAAAAAATTCTCATTTCGATACACAGGCGTGATGTTTAGATATATCGGTTTGTTTGAGTTTCGATTATAACAACATAATAACTCGAACATAAAAAATATTAATGCTTGTCACAGAATCGCCCTCTTTAAGCAAGGCGGTAAGTCCCGCGAACCGGTATCTTAAGCAGAATACTTCTTTCTTTTACTATATTATGGTTACAAACATGACTAACAGTTTTTGACTACCTGTTCGCATATTATGGTAATGATTGGCACTTGATTGAAATTCTTGTTAATCGATGATCTCAGATGGATCTATTATATCTGTCTACTTATGACAAGGCTTTGATTGCATCAACCTGTTAGTATATTAAATTTATTGTTTTTGATGAGTAAACGACTGTGAATCTGTTTTTGTTTTTTACAAGCTTGCATTTATACTTAAATGTTTAGGCATAACTAAGGCATCCGATTGGCACATCCGGGATTTTATTTTATTTAAATTTTATTTGTGATTCAAACGATATTGTTCTTTAACTCTCTTAGTTTTAGCCTGTAAGTCGTTGATGTTGTTTTGTTATTTTTTTATGAACGCAACTGGCGACCAACGGGCTGGCAGCTACTTTTCCCAAAGAATTAGCATATACATATTATAGCTGTTAAAAGGGGGAACGCTGTCAGCCTTTTGGGCACCACGCCACGGGGCCTTTTTTAGATTTAATTTAATTTACGATATATTAAGAGGTATTTAATATTTTTAACCGACTTCAAAAAGGAGGAGGTTCTCAATTCGACCTAATTTTTATTTTTTTTGTGTGTATGTTACTCGATATCTCGATAACCCGTGGACCGATTTTCAAAAAATTTTTTTTTAATCGAAAGGGTATGACTCGAAATTGGTCCCATTGGCACGAAACCAGGATCTGATGATGGAATCTTGGAGAAATCGAGGGAACTCTTCAAATTTTATATGGAGATGTACGGCGTTTTCGGTAATTTGTTGATGAAGTCAAGATTTTACATTCAGTAAACAGAATACTTTCAAAATACGTAATTTGAAGTCGGTTTTTTTTTGTTTAAAATTATGTATGTAAATAACATGTCTTCAAGTTTAGTTAGAAACCGTGATGTGCATGAGGCGTCTAAGGAAATGGATTACCTAAGCTATATTTTAGGCATCACTAGCAAGCAACCTGTCACTATTATATCTGTTAACTCAAAACCTAAAAAATATTTTAGAATTGGCAACGACTCGTGAAATAGTAATGGATTTGTCTAATTAACGTTTCGATTGTTCTATGTACCTCATTTTATTTATATTAGTTTCACCTGCACCAGCGTGTTTGTTTGTTAACCTGTCATCCAGTTTTAGGTTGCAAATTGAGCTGAATCCTGTACATTTTTACACTCCTCACAAACTGTTAAACTTGTAATTCCTTAGACCTTCTAAATAACCCTTAACATCTTCAACAATCGTATTCCTCCTCATTCCCAATAAGCGAAAATTAATGCGGCAACCAAAATTCAATTTGGTCAGAGCAAATGGATCGCTCTGCGAGCCTGGAGCAAAACCCGTTGGTTTATAAAGGAAATGTTTTCTATGCCTTGACTCGTTAACAGCCAAAACAACCCTTGTTACGCCAAAGGGCCCATGAAGCCTAAAGGGGAGTAAAGGTTAAAAATATCCACTTGGAAATTTCGCTTCGCGCAATTGCCGCCCTTTCTCGTTCCGGTACCATAACCATGAGTTTACAGTGGCCGTACTCACTAGCGTAGTAGCGTATTTGTATGGAGAATTTAAACAGCGCTCCTAGCGGTCACTTGTAGTAAACTTTTCCGTACTAATCGTTCATGGCACTATCGAAGATGGTCACGTACTCATGGCTCACAACAGTTACGTATACAGGCAATCAAATGTATGTACTTCACTTTTCATTTCTTCGTTCGGCGGTCGCCTTAGGAATGTCAATTATGGCATAATTATGGACATGTCACTATCGTGATAGTGGTCGGTACTTGTGTCTAGTTGCTTGATTTATTATTGATTATAGTACTTAAGTAAAACATTTTTTTTAATTCTTTATTTTTTTGGGGCTTTATTCACTAAAAGAATATGCCAGCCCCGTTAAAACCACGCAAAATAAAAACAAAAATAATACAGAAACAACTAACTACATAAACTTAAAATGCGCCTATAAAACATTTTGGCAGCAACACAACCAAAGTCAGATAAAAAAATAAAACATGTTACATTTAACGTCATTGTTACTTAAATTTCGACGTTACATGTCTTGCGACGATTTCGTATTTGGCGAAATGCTTATTATATTTTAAGTATAAATTCCCATCTTATTGTAAATTTTTTGCAGTAAGCTAATGGTAAATACTTTTAAAGCATCTACATTTAAGATACTACCTTAGAAAAGGTTGCAGAATCTTTCACAGACGCGCGTCTCAAGCGTACGGTAACCGCACTCGGACCGGTCCCAACTGTTCCGAGATATTGAGTCCGTGAGAAGATGTGGCTCTGTGTGTGTTACTGTCAAGTTCATTAATATTATGAGCAAAACTGAGGGTTCAAAAATATCTGTACACCTTTATGACATTGGCAATAAGGTGCAAAAGTTTACATATTTGGCATTTGTCTGCTCATATATTTATGAATTTATGAACTGAAAAAAGCCGTGGTAGCCTAGCGGTTCGAACTGTGGCCTCTCAAGCAGAGGGTCGTGGGTTCAAACCTCGGGCTCGCACCTCTGAATTTTTCGGAATTTATGTGCGATATCGAATTTGATATTTATCACGAGCTATTCGGTGAAGGAAAACATCGTGAGGAAACCTACACACAGCGACGAAGTAATTCAACGCTGTGTGTGAAGTTCCCAATCCGCACTGGGCCCGCGTGGGTACTATAGCCCAAGCCCTCTCATACTGAGAGGAGGCCTGTGCCCTGCAGTGGGACTTATATAGGCTGATGATGATATTTATGAACTCGACTGTACTCGAGCGCACTGTATACAGAGATTGACTTCTGTTTCCATCTGTTCTGTGTTAATGATACTCACCTCAAACGGGAAACGTAACAGATATAATTTCATGTGGATTTTAGCAGTTTTGTAATTAATTTGGATCGGACAAAATAACGAAGTACCTGCGTGTAATATCCCTTAGGAAATAGTGCCTTCATAAAGCGAGGTAATTATTAAAGGCATCTAAACCGACGTAATTATTTTGATGCCCTCACAGCGCCGTCAAAGTTGGAAACGGCGGAGGTCGTAAGCCTTGAAGTCGGGTTTACGATACATTATGTTTAATTAATTATGTAAGTAAATCTCTAAAAAGTGCGTGTTCATCTTATGTAATTATAAGAATGAATCCTATTCACTCACAATTGGCCACGAATGCGTGAATGGCTGGGCTTCGTCAATAATGTTTTTACTATTATTATTTTTTGTGGCTGGCATGGTCAAGCTTGACCGAAGCCGTAATAAAGATTTAAAAAGAAACTATTATTTTTTGGATACCAAAATAAAAGGGCGAAGACGAGGTTTTGAGTTTTTTTATGTTTTTTTTTCTTTTTACTGCAAAACGTGACCATGATACACGAGTATGCATAAACTAGACGATAAGGTGATTTTATGACCTACAACAATAATGTTTTGTGTGAAAATTGTGTGAAATGTTTTGACAAACCGCAGTATAAAAAGTAATTATAAAAATGATATTTATGATATTTAATTTGAAACTGATCACACGTCCTTTTTCTCTTGTATAGGTATTATACAAGCTTCTACAGTGTGTTACCGGCGTGCGGGCATTTATTAAAACTGACGATAATGCATCAAATTAGCAATCGTTTGCAAGTATTAGCATATCATAATTATTTAAAATAAAGCCACAAATGCTATTCTTCCATTTTCTGAGCCTTCAATGTATGCGTAACTTAACTTCACTTAACTTCCAGTTAATACTAAGATGACATTAGATTTGTCATTTTGTGACAGAAACTTTGTTGTACATTGCTTGCAATTAAACTTTTCTTAGAAAAGTAACGCCATGTGAAATTTTATTTTTTAATTCAATTAAGTTAATGGTTCGATTAACAAACCGCATCTCTTAACACTGCTTCAAGAAATGCCCGCACGCCGGTAACACACTGTATAATGTGTGCTTTCACTCGTACCGATGTTTGTCTTTAATCAAACCTTGCAAGTTACACAGGAGTCATTTCCCGGTTACCGATTGAACTAAAATCTCTATACTAATATATATATGTTGTATGACTAGATGACTACACTATTCGGATGGAATAGAAAAAGCAGTCTACGCAAAAGGGAAAACAGCTTTTATCGTAACAATTTTTTTTTTTTTCAGTAAAGTTATTAGCAGTTCTTATGAAAAACTCCGTCCTTGTGGTATCGGTTTTAGAAAAACACCTGTCGTAAGACGCGACAGGCTAGCAACTAGTCACTATTATACCTGCCAACCCCGAACCTAAAAATATGCTAGACGCGACTATTAACATGAAGTCAAGTAGTTATGGTTTTGTCCACGTGGCGTTTCGTGTCCTCTGCCTACTCCGTTTGGTGTGCACGTATGAAAAACTGAAAACTGAAAAAAAAAATTTTTTAGACCGTTTACATTTTGACGTATCAACTGACATGGAGATAACAAGTTAACTAATGATACAAAGCATTAAAAAAAATGCGACCCCCCTTTAGTCCAGTAATCATATAAAAACAAACAAAGACTATACGTGCCCACACATCGCGATAAAAGAACAACGAGACAGTGTTAATTATGTAACGCACAGACTGAAGGCTTTTTGTGCCTGCTTATTATTTCATTTCACTTCCGTTACCACCTGCCCGCTGAATATACATCTCAAGGTCAAGGCCTGGAAAAAAGAGCCTTAGAACTACATGCACCTATATTTTTATTTTTTTTTATTAGAAGAAACCTAACAAGACATATCACACATCAGCATTTCATCCGTTTATTTGAAGCGAGAAGGTATCAATATGTCATGATTAATATCTTCTGTTAACCTAAAACAGATACCTAGTTAATAGTAGCCCGAATCATAAATCCGTGTAATGTTGAGTTAAGAATAGCACCTCTCCATTTTTTCGTGAATGTCGTAAGATGTGACTGTGGATATAGTTTAAGGTATATTTTAATATACATAATATACCCACAACAAATAAGTTTCTTCCCTGTGTGGTGTCGGGATAGAATAACACCTCTCCATTTCTTCCGTGGATGTCGTAAAAGGCGACTAAGGAAAATAGGTTTAGGTATACTTTAGGCGACAGGCTAGCAACCTGTCACTATTGTACCTGCCACCTCAAAACCTAAAAAAAATTATTAATTATGCTAGAAGTGGCCACAAAACGTGAAATAGTCATCGTTTTGTCTATGTAGCGTTTTGTGTGCTCTGCCCCTACCCCGTTTGGGACTACAGGCGTGATTGTATGTATGCATGTATATTTTAGGCGACAACCTGTCACTATTATTACTGCCAACTTAAAAACTAAAAAATATGCTCGAAGTGTCAACGAAACATGAAAAAGTCGTGGATTTTTCGTAGCGTTTCATGTGCTCTGCCTACCCCATTTTAGAATACTGGGGTGACATGCATAATACTAGTGCTCATATGAAAGACTTGACAAAAGATCTGTCAGGCTTTTACCAAAATTTAAGGTCGCGTTGTCTCAGTGCGAACATTAATTAGCCATTGAAAACCCGCGTCGACACGGACTCAATGGGTTTAACGTGTCACACGGGTTTTTCGGCCTGATGAGTTAATGGATATTTATGTACAGCCGCGAACCGGGATTGTTAAGCCACTTACCAATCTCCGTAACTTGGTCGTGTAATACTAATCCAATACTGCACACTTGTGCAATTTCGCTATACTGTATGTTTAAAATTAATAATTTTGATCAAATCGGGCAGACTTTTCATGATACGTATGCTGTGCAATGTCACGCCGCGTGCTAATTCACAGATAGTACACAAATGAAACGCGTACGTCTGTTTTACGTGCCAGCTTTAGTTAACCGACCAGTAGAAAAAGCTTTATGTCAACGCATTAAAGGCGAACAAGATGCCAATTGACTCGGCTCGCTCGGCCGAAAATGGCCGAGCCAATTGACGTCTTGTTCGCCCTTATTGCGTTGACATAAAGCTTTTTCTACCCGCGTTTTCTCGAAAAGGCGTCGACTGGTTTGGTGAGACCCTAAGGAAATAGGTTAAAGTATATTTTAGGCGACAGGCTTGCAGCCTGTCACTATTATATATTCCCACTCAAAACCTAAAACTAAATGCAAAGCGATTTAAAGAACTATTAGGCATATTAGTTTTTATAACATAAGGAAGGATAAAGACGTCATTTTAATGCTGACGTATACGTCGTTACGTCGTGGTAATGCCGTCATGTTCACAACCCAACCGCAGATAACTGCGAACGTGATCCACACAGCACGCAATCTAGGATGCGACATAATATCACCTCTATACCGAAGCGAATTTTAGGTACGTGATAGCCTAAGATCCCGCCATACAACTACAACGACCTTCACCGAGCTGGTTAATGCATCAAACATATTTTTATGCAATTTAATATATCAAAAAATATATTGCATATGGGTTGCCTAGCAAATTTCAGTCCAGGATTATTTTTTTTTTATATTTCACTGGTTTGGATAATAGATAATTTTTATACCAATTGTAAGATTTAATAATTATTATTACGAGCCTCTAGCGAATCTAAGTACACGTTTGATAGTCCTTTATGGGCTATACCCAATCTTAGATAAGTTAGGATACTGTTTACTTAAGATGTTTTTTATTTGTTAAGTAACTTTTATTTTTGGTTTCTATTATTGATATAGTTTAATAATAGTTTATTTGTTAACTAATTTTGGATTCCACTAAGGATACAAAGTGATTAATAGGCCGTGCCTAAGCCTCCCTACCTTTGGGAGCATTGGGCTCTTTTGACTTAGTTTATGAAATATCTCGTAATTTTGAGACTGATTATAATTTTTAAGGAAGCTCTTTAACTGTATATGTATAGCCGAATATGTGGTGCAATAAGAATTGGCAATAAAAGTTGACTATCTATAAAATCTGATTTTTTATGCAATAAATAGTGAAAAAGTGCCCATCCCCTACCTTCCCTATGCAGTCCATAGTATATGAAAAAGTGAGATTGGCTATTTTTTCCTGTCACAACCTTGAGTTGCCAGGGTATGAACGGGTAGATCGATACTAGTAATTTTCACCGGTCTGGCACAGGAAAAAAATAGGCTACATAACTTTTACATTATACTATGGGCTGCATACTTTCGATAGGTATAAAATTTATCTATTAACCAAACCGGAATTTTTTTTTTTTAAAAGAAAACATAACAAACAGATCGGCTATGTACGGACAGCTGCAGAGAAAGGTAACCCCCAGTGATAGAACATTGTATGGGCGGGGGGTTACTTTTCTCTGCAGCTGACTGTACCAAAAGGAGGCCAAATTAGGAGTACCCGAAACCGTCGAGCATGTATGATGAGAGTGATGAATGTTAGTGAAGCGAAAGAAGTATGTCAGAATAGAAGCGAATGGCGCTCTGTTGTCTCTACCTACCCCGCAGGGAATAAGGCGTGACGGTTATGTACATATGTATGTACCTACCTATGTAAAAAAATAAAAATTAATTGATGAAATTCACCCTGGACTGAAATTTGCTAGGCAACCCATATGCAATATATTCTTTGATATACAAAATTACAAAAAACTGTGTTTGATTCATTAACTAGCTCGGTGAAGGTCGTTGTATCCTCTACTATGACTAATCGCAAAACGTAGAAGAGGGGAAGCTTTCCAGGAGCAGATGTAAATCTAAAACAAATAAAGGGAGATTGTGGAGAAGCGCAGGGTCGGGAAGAAAGACCCTGCTCTGAAAACGCTGTGACTCTTAAAGTAGTTGGTAAAGTGAATAGCGAGTGAACAGCCCGTCACTGGCATCGTAGCCATGGGATATGTTATTTATGATATGATGGTGATACAAAAAAGTAGTTCTTACTCAGCAAATGCTTGGCAATGGAATGTAGTTTCTAAATTTAATTGTTTTAATAAAATTAGTCTTATTAAATTTAAAATGTCCATACATTGAGATCGCACTTCCATTTCACCTTAGTATGAATATACCTACTAAATTTTATCGGGCTAATTTTAATAATTAAACTAACGGATTACGTTGCATAGCGTTAACTGAGTAAGAAGTACTAATTTTGCATTATCAATTTGATTTCATCCTGTACAGTCGAGTTCATTAATAATATGAGCAAAACTGAGGGTTCAAAAATATCTGTACACCTTTATGACATTGACAACAAGGTGCCAAACTTTTACATATTTGGCATTTGTCTGCTCTTATATTTATGAACTCGACTGTACCTATTTGAAGTTAGGTGTACGACACAGTTCCCGTGTTGTGTCGAGCTTAGACTATTACCTTTATTTTTCTATCTTGGATGTCGTGTGGCGATTTAGGAAATAACGTAAGGTATGCTTTAGGCGACAGGTTAGTAACCTGTCCCTAACACCTCTTTCATCAATGCTTACAATGCAACCTAAAATTATGGTATATGTCATAGTTTTGACTATTACTATGACGTTAATGATGACTACGTCAACGCTTCGTTGTGAGTGACATTCAATAAATTACCGACTTATCCTTGCATCGTGTCGTCAATTGTCTACGTTAAAACATAAGAAACACATCAATTAATCGCTGAAAACTCAAAAATAGACAAAGAAGTTTGATGGCGTTCATTAGAGATACAAACAAAGGCACTCAGCTCATCGTTCGGAGCTATCGATCATAAAAGAGTATGAGTTTGAACAGCGATTTTTCTTTAACGTTAACGAAAATAACTCAAATTGTCGACGAGCGTCAACGTCGAACTGATGTAGTCAGCTATCATATTGGACGAAAAATTAAACTGTTTTATTAATTACATTGAAGAATAACACCGCAGTGTTAAGACGGTTTGCAGTGATATATAGAACCTATTTACATTAAATGGGAAAAAAGGTTGCAAGCCTGACACCTAAAGAATACTTTAACCTGTTTTCCTTAGTCTCCTCTTATGACATCTACGGAAGAAATCGAGAAGTGTTTCTAATTCCGACAACATACGGAATAATGTAATGTAAAATGGCAATCTTTATTTATTATTTACTAGCTTTTGCCCGCGGCTCCGCTCGCGTTAAATTCGGGGTATCACAGATAGAGATAGGACACATACCAATTTATAGCTTTTTACATTGAAAACTTCCACCCCTCATTTTAGGAAAATGGGGGGTTTTGAAGAGACAAAAAGTAGCCTATGTCACTCTCCATGCCCTAAACTATCACTACCTAAAAAATCACGTCAATCCATCGCTCCGTTTAGCCGTGAAAGACGGACAAACAAACAAACACACTTTCACATTTATATGTATATTGGTACGGATTACCTACGTTCCACTTCCAGTATCACTTAACACAACCATTTTCACATGTCAGTCAATAAAAAGTCTATGAAAGAACCTAAGAACTGGGACAAATTTAACGTCTAAAGTTTACAAATCGTCACGAATTGTAAGAGAGACCTTAAGGCACTGGCCCTCTCCCTCATCAGTATCAAATCCGACAAAATTCGGACGGCTAAAGAAAAAAGTCATTTAATCGACCCTCCGCTCCGCAGCGCTTATCGACTTTTTGTTTTATGTGTTCAACCGACTGTTACTGGACAAGGCAGATTGTTAAACGAGTATCAAATTAACGTTCAACCGGTTTTAATCTGTACCCCAAGCAATATTTATTGCCGAAGGGTTTTTTCGGAAAGTTACGACAGCGGCCCAACTTTGATATGGCTGACCCCTATTCATAAATCATGGTAAGGCATCGCTTTCATAAAACCGGAACTTTTGACCTTTTTCCGATCTTTTATAATTTCTGTGTAGTGATCAAGTGCAGTCATTGGCCTTTTAACAGGCAAATTGGTTTTACTTTGAAGCCAAAGTTGTCGAAAGTCTTTAAAATTTATTTGGAATTTGCCAAGTGGCTCTATTACAAAAGTTGTTGCGATCGCCTCTACGTTTACACCGTTGATGGCGTAAGAGACGATTAAGAAAATACGCTAAGTATAATTTAGGCAACAGGTAAGTAACCTGTCACTGTTATCTTATATTTTTAATCTGATTTCAACTCGAAATAGGTATATGGTATTGTCTATAATAACAATTTCTAGAAATTTTACTGAAGCTGGCTGATTTATAGCGTTAGTTGATAGAGTGAAGTATAACTAAACCGCTGTTTAATGTTACATTAACTACTTTTGTTTTACACTTCTTTACACGTAAACGGCCTGACCAATTATGATGTAATTTATCCAGGAAGCTGACACCCTGGATGAATACATATGCTACTTTTCATACGCGAAAAATGCATATCCCGCAGATTAGAATAGAAGCAAGGCCCATTGCTATTTCTAAATGTGTTCAAAGTAGTGATTGCCAAAGTGGCACCACCAGGGGTCCATAGACTCGACGGGGATCCATATTGGTGTTGGTAAAAATAGGTGTGTTGGTAGAATAGCAGCAACAGCGGGGGTTAAAATAACTCAAAAAAAGTCATGGAAAAAAAGGGAATCTCTAATTTAAAGAGACCTTCCATCACTCAGAGGTATTTATGTTCAATAGGATCGTACTAATCCACTCAAGGGTTTCTTTTATTCCCGTTTTAATTAACTAAAGAGATTGATCAATAAAGTTCTGCAATAAACTGAAACATTTACATATAAATTGCTACCTAAAGTTTTGCCGCCGTAAATAAGAGTTTTTCATTTGATCCCATTTGCGTAAAAAGTTGCTGGGACTTCCGCCTGGATATAGATTTGTGAGCCATCAACAAAGAATTATGTGATGAATAACCTAAACCAACAATGTTTTGCCAAGCAATATTTCAGTACTTACCTAGGTACAATGAATCACGCCTGTATTCAAATGCACACCTCTCCCTCACCTCTCTCTTTCTTCCGTGGATGTCGTGAGAGGCAAGTAAGGATGTTTTAGGTATGTTTTAGACGACTAGCAACCTGACACAATTGTACCTCCTAACTTATAATCAAAAAATATGCTAGAAATTGCTACGAATCGTGAAATATACTGGTTTTATATTTCCATTCTTCCCATTTAATTTCAACAATAAATCAAACAACTATATAAATTCCTCTACATAATAGACAAGCCTAAAGCGACTGCCGAGCATGAGCATCAAATGTGAAGTAAGCCCACTTGATTGGCTTCTGTACATACATACATACATACATACAATACAGTCACGCCTCTTTCCCACAGGGGTAGACAGAGACAACTTTGTTCCACTTCCTGCGATTCAGACATACCTCTTATCCTTCATCCACATTCATTAGTCTCTTCATACATGCTCGTCGGCTTTGGGTACTCTTGACCTGCCCTGTTTCTAAGGGTCAGTTCACACCGAGACGCGACGCGACGCGGCGATGCATAGAGGCCAGTGATTAGCGCCACATCTCGAAGCGCAGCGCGACGTACCTGAATGCTCACAATGAAATGTGAACCCACCGTGTAGCAAATAAAGTATATTTTGAGTTGGCAGTGGTGCGCGCGCAGCACCGGTCCCGCACACCGCGCGGGTGGCGGCGTAACGTGGAGCAGCGCTACGCCACGCTACGTCTCGAGGTGCCGCGCTACGCAACGCAAAGTATTCTGAATACTCACAATCAAATATGGTAACGAATAAGGTATGTTTTGAGTTGTTCTATAAACATTTTTAGTGCAGCGCCGCGTCGCGTCTCGTCTCGGTGTGAACTGACCCTAAAACGACTTGACTTCTGTACCTATCTATTTTGTGATGTGGATCCCGAACTAGCTTAAAACTTTGTAAGCTTAATCCGATTTACGACAGAGTCCCACGACACCTTTATGGTAAAAATCCTTTTAAAGAGCTCTATGCTGGGACTCAATGCTAAATCTTAGTCAGGAGACTCATTGCACAACCAACTTGTTCAGAAAATACTTTTACCAACCAACAGTGCATGTCAAAAATGTATTCAACGTTAAACACTCGCTACTGCCCGTGGCTTCGTCTTTTATTTCTATTCCGCAGGAACTAATGAACCTTGCATTAGTTTGCCAGTGAGTTGACCCCTCTTTAAGGTTACAGCTCATTAGAGCCACTCGGCACCCACCCGGGACCCGACCCTCGCCGCCTCGCCGCGCGGCGTCCGCGCGCC
>BHDV01002023.1:0-24209 GCA_005406045.1 Adoxophyes honmai | reverse complement strand
TTGATGTAGTGAGCGTCTGCCCATACAAGTTCATATAAAGAATACTAACCGCACAAGGCGAGGCGGTGCGGGTCGGGTGCCGGGCTGGTCTAGTGCGCTGTGTCCTTTAATAAGATGATTCTATAGATAAGTTTATATTAACAAAACTATGCATCTTTTCTCGAGATCCGAGCTATTTCCATACTTAATTTCGTCGCTATTGGTTTAGTAGTCGAAGTGGGAAATAGTGACAGCTTAGACAGACTGAGTGGCTTTGGTAATATGCCTGGAATAAAGAAGTTTAACGAAAAAAAAAAACTTCATATCGAAAACTTGTTCTGAAAAACGAATAGTTGTAATTGTATCGTATCATAATATCTTTAACATAACCGCGCACAAATGATTCTAGTAGTTACGATTGTTGTCGTTAAATTTTTGGATTTACCCTCTCTCTCTAAAATCCTGCGAAGTTGTTTGCCGAATAGTTTAATCATTTATTAACTTCGGTAATTGTTGAGTGTAATTCGTACTAATATATAAATGTGAAAGAGTGTTTGTTTGTTTGTTTGTTTGTCCGTCTTTCACGGCTAAACAGAGCGATGAATTGATGTGATTTTCAGGTAGAGATAGTTTAGGGCATGGAGAGTGACATAGGCTACTTTTTGTCTCTTCAAAACCCCCCATTTCCCTAAAGTGAGGGGTGGAAGTTTGTGGAGAATCCCGCAATTTTCAATGTAGAAAGCTATAAATTAGTATGTCTATCTCTTCTGTGCTACCCCGAATTTAACGCGAGCGGAGCCGCGGGCAAAAGCTAGTAACTTATACAATACAGTGATTAGACTATATCGTAGGTACCTATAAATTTTATTTTGGTGATAACTGTTCATATTATACGCCCATATGTCTCAAAAATGTCAGACACGCCTTCCAATCCGCTTGATCGGCCTCCCGATACCCCGACATACAAATAATACTACGAGTATTTATTTCGAATCTTTTACAATACTACATGGAGTTGTGCCAAGTGAATGATATAGACGCCTTTGAAATCGTGCAACTTTTAAACCTTTCTCAATTTCAGACTGAAGTCTGAAAAATTCAATTTATATGAGAATCTTCCAGCCGCTGTCGTCTCTTGTTATCTGTCATATCATATTGCATTTGCTCTGTGCACCGAGCTATCGAATAATTGAACGTAGAGTAAGAGTCCCTTTTAAAATAAAGGTACAATTGGACGGCTTAGCATGTATTATCATGAGCTTAAAGTGACCGTACTAGCAAACGACGGCGTAAATGATTTTTGTGGAGACTTGCAAGCAGCTACCGGCCACTCGGGGAAATAAAATTGGAATAATCGTTTTAGTCGTCGCGTCGCTAGTACGCTATAATCATGATTTTTCAATTCGACTCCAGACGAATAATTGGGCCTATGGTTTATCGATTTATCTTTTGCAGAATTGAAAACATTCATTTTGCAAAAAAAGCTTGTTTGCAGTGTCAACGCTCTACTGGCAGCGTTGTTAATGACCTGCGATCTTGCTATTTACGACATCGTATCATATGCTACTACGACACGTCAATCTACCGACGGTTTAGTTTACTACATTATGTAAAAAAATGAGAGAACGTGGTGGCGTTATTTCATTTGGTTATCTCAAGCAAGGTAAGGTAGTAAAGGTAAAGGTTGAAAATAGAATATTGAAGCTTTGACTAACAGCTCTGATCTAACTAATTGCATTTACTATCAACTGTGACATGTACCTAGGCAATTGCATTTACTAACAACTATGACGTGTATAAGGCTGGTAGGTATTTTTTTTTTAACTATTTTTGCACCGACGGCGTGTCTCTGGTCTAAATAAAAAATCACGAGGCAATATTTGTCCGAATACACGACGGCTCCGATAGCAAAAAAGCTGTCGGGACAGCATTGACAATAGTAACAAAAATGGAAACACCGCTACGTCTGTCACAATATTCAGCATATTTTTCGACATGGGATTTATTTTATGAGTTTGAGTTTTTTTTTTATCTCGTCTTTGTTCTCGTACCTATATAAATATACCTTTTGTTTTTTAAACTTTCTTGATTCTGACTCATATTAAATCACTTAGCGGCACTTATTCAAGTTACTTTTTAACTAACTGTTAAACGCAACTACTGATGCGTAGAGTTGTTTTATCCCAATCCCAGGGGATTTATGTATTTTTCTGGGATAAAATGTAGCCTGTGTGTTAATTCTGATTGTACACTTTCTGCATACCAAACCAACAAAATAAGTCCCGCCGTCTGGGCCTGAAGTGATAACAAACAATCCAACACACTAACAAATTCGCATTTATAACATTACTGTGGTAACGTTTTAATTACCTCAACGATTCAACCGCGTTACAGCGACCGTCGTGACGATAAGAGAGGAAGTTAAAATCGTATCAAAAAATAAAAGTAATGTGCTTCAGTCCCGCTAAGTGGTAAATAAAATAACTGTTGTTATATGCTTTGCCAAGCGCATACTAGCTTACATACATGTATTTTGTATTCACACTCCACTGGCCAGGTTTATTCCGGCTGTGAAACAGAAAGTTCATAGTCAGAATACGAAATTAACTGAAAAACAAACAGTGAATTGAAACTTGCTCCGTGAGCTGTGAATTCCAGGTCTTTTAAAAACTACAGAGCTGAGTGAAACTCGTAGTTTTCGGCAAAGCCAAACAATTAGCTGCGCCAACACAAAACTGTTCACTATCCCTGTTCTCCACTAATTGAATGCATTTGTTAAGTCAAAATCGTTTCCCGCGGGTTGCTTTTTGAGTGCCTTTTGTATTAACAGGTTTTAATGTTACTTTAATGGGCTTGGCCTGGCCTCGTGTGCATGCCGCCTATTCATTTAATGGATTTTGCCGTGGAACTAAACAGAATGCTTTGTAATATTCTGTTCTTTTCTTCTTCGCATACGCTTCTCCGATATTCTTTCATCCCGATCGACTTTGTGTTCCTATGTCAGACCAGTCCCGCTGTCTCCACAATGTCATGTTATTGATGTATTAGGAGAAGAAGCCCTGGGGACGTTCTATTACCAAATTTTAGACAGTTTTCGAAAAAGGTCAGGTTAAGAGTACCCGAAACCGTCGAGCATGTATGAAGGAATTAAAGTATGTGAATTAAACGAAAGAGGTAGGTATTTTGTGATCGTAGCAAATAGAACAAAGTGGTATCTGCCGACCCCTCTAGCAAAGAGGCGTGACGATATGTACGCATGCACGCTAAAAAGAGGGATTGTACCGTGTAGGAGTCTCTTTCGACCCATTGGTTTTTATCGAGCCTTTTTAGATTTAAACACAGTTTTAATTTCGCTTTTCTGTAAAAATCTTAATCAACAAAAGGCTGTAATTTAAAGCGAGAAAGTTTAGCCACACTAAACGCCTGGCCACGACATTTGGCTTTGTTTCAAAAACACCAGTGCTTTTTATTCCGGCAAATGTCGCGACTTGAAGTCTTGGCAAGTTTTGTGGCTTGTTCTTTGTTTACAGCTTTAGACTATAATTATTTAGATGTCAGTAACAGCCTTCTGTTGTAAGTTGAACTTTAATTTATTGTAGTGGTCGTGGGAAATTCGGACGGCTAACTTCACACCGGTGATTCAGGTGGCGTTTCCTTTAAAGTTTTCCTTGTTTTGCGAGTCGTCTTTGAGCATAATCTTTGTAGATTCTCATTGTCACTGATTATAAGTCCATTTAACCATCAAAACTAAAATTTTGTCTCAGAATAACTCACTCACTCTTACTCACTTATTTATTTAAAAAAACATTCACTCGCGAGCAGAGAGTGACTTATAAGTTACCCTAGAGTAGAGAGAGAAATTTTATTATATTCGTTTGGTTAAATGCTCTCTTACTCGTAGTTTTATATTAAGTTGTTACATTGAAAAAGCAATGACAATAGCATTTTCTTTATTACAACTTCATCGTCTCAGCCAGAAAAGGTCTACTGCTGAACATAGGTTTCCCCTTTGGACTTCCATAAATATGCACCAGATGGAAGCAACCTGCATCCAGCGTTTTCCGGCGACGTTTATAAGGTCATCAGTTCATCCTCTAGCTAGGTGGACGTCCTACATTGTGGTGGCTGGTCCAGGGTCTGCACTTGAGAAGTTTTCGACCACATCAGCCTCAGCCATCTGCTCTGCATGCAATGTAGTATGTTATTAGTACTTACTAACACTAAACTCAATTAGCAACTGTTGCATGAAAGACCATTCCAACCAAGCGTACAAACTTTCGCTTTTATTATACAGGGTGTTTTGCGCAGCGTCTGCCTAAGTAATTTTGTGTATAGAAAGACTCTAGATCACGTTCCATGTGAGGCTGTTACTTTTAAATAAATTTTTGTAGTAACTAAAAACTCAAATTACCACATTTAGACTCGATGAAAAAAACTATTATGTGTAGCGTCAAAGTAAAAGTTTTATTCTGAAGTGCATTGATGTAGAGTTATACCAAATCCAAACTTACTGAGAAGTGTAAATTTTTTTTTTATTCAACTTTGAAATTTTCCGAACATGTATCAATGGAACGTATTATGGCGGCTAAATAGGAAAATTAAATTATCCCTTCTATCCGCCAAATTACTTTGGCACACGATGCGCCAATCACCCTGTATTTAAAGGATATACAAAAAATTACGGAGTATGTAAAAACCTTCGCTGGTATAAAAAGCGTGTATTCCACATGAATTACCTTAAATATAATTATTAGCATATTTACTTCGCCATGTTAGCAAATATGCATAGAAGTAAGGTACTTAATTTGCAAGCATGAAACGTAGCCACAGGCGGCGGGAAAAATATAAAAAAGAATATCTGAAGTAGGCTGTAAGTTATAAGCAATATTTTCCGATATTCATACGCCTCAAAAACATTTTACACATCAGATAAGGCTCTTACTTATATCTGGAGTGCGTAGCGTGAAATTCAGAAGCAAACAATACCGTGTGCTATATTGTATGTGTTGAAAAAGATCTTTTGAATTCTTGTAACGATACACGTATCGCCTTGAAATGTGTTCCTTTTAATAAACAGAGGGAGATAGGAAGGTGGTATTAACTGAAATGTGTTTTTAACCTTCGCCAGCTTAACTTGAGGACATTTTTAAATAAAGTTTAACGTCGGGCGGGACTTATTAATGTATTTTTTTTTATTATGGCTTTAATTACCTCGACGTTTCGGTGGCGTACAGCGGCCTTGGTCAAGAGTAAACAAAATTAAAACCAGTTAAAAATATTAATATCGTTTTGAGTAGATGTATTAAACTAACATAATATTGCGACGCAAATGATAAAAATCTTTTTTAAAGTCGAGCACCCGGACGTTTACCTTATATACTCGTATTTTACTTTTTATTTAATAAAGTAAATAAATTATCATCAGTCAGTTATACAATCACGTCTGTGTTCCCAAGTGGGGTAGGAAGAGCATAAATATGAAAATGATTCCAATGCAATTTTTATTAACGTTTGATAAAATCGGGTCTTGTGATCTATGAAGTTAACTTTAATTCAAATTGGTAGATGACACTTAGCGAAAATAATGCATTTAATGTTTCATAAAATAAAGTAAGTATTATTTTTATTGATCCATCTTTCTAATTTAAGGTGATCGACAAGAATACTTTGATCAACGATCATCCTGTAATCGAATTCAAATAAAATCTTTTGCGTTATCAATTTCCGAGATTAGACAAAAAGGATTTCAAGACAAATCGAATAATACACGGCGAAATGGTGATTAAGTGAATAAATAATTCGGGGTTCGGATTTTATTAGGGTTCAGTTTATCAGAGGCGAGATAGCGCGCCCGCTTTATGGGCTGGAAACAACGAACACTTCACAAATGGACTTTATACGCACGTAGTGGCGTCTCCGACGCTTGGTGTCGCTGAGAGGAACGTTCGTTGTGAGATTTGATCATAAACAATTATTTTGTCTAGTCTTTTTCCTAGTTTTGGCACCAGTCTCCCCCACATTAAGTTAGCTCACTTTTATTCTATCTCATAGTAATAAGTTATTATCTTATAATAATGTACTCGGTGGAGAAGGAAATAAATAAATCATTTTTCATTTCATTTCACAGCACAACAAGGCGTTAGTCTACTCGCGCGCGAGATATGTAAACTATATCATACCTGTCACTGTCACTGTCAGACTCAAAACATCAGAAAATTAATAGACTCCCGACTATTGCCGTGCGATCCTACAGAGCAGTTATTTTTCTAACTTATGTATTAATGTATTCAAACTTATAGGGCTGCGGCGTAAAAATATAATAAAACTCTTCCAGACATAGATTTTTGTTTATTCAGCAGCAAAGATATACGGTCAAAAATGTGTATTCTCTCCTACTATTTCGACATGAAAGACGTGCGTACATATTTATGGCGTTTAGATCGGTTCAGTACCTTTGTTTCCGACTGTACCAATAATTTCAAGTATTTTATGTATCTGTTCTGATTTCGCCCACATTCAATACCATTTGTGTCGGTACCATAATTTTCTATTTATCAAATCACAGCCTTGAAAGTCTAGACTCTAGACTTAATTCAAAGAATAAGTACAAATATTTGAAGTACTGAACCTTTCATGTAAAACGGACGTTAGCATTGTTCTTAAAACATGTCGTAAATCATACTTTACTCGAATTTAATGTAACTTAAACAAGAACGTGACTGTTTATTTATTTGTTCAATATCCAACAATCTCGGTCGCAAGACTAAGCTAAAAAAAAATGTTCCTTTGCTTTCGTTCATTGAGAATGTACCTAACATATTTCTTTCCATAAAATTTCAGTACCTACGAACGTAACACGTTTAATTTGACTAGTTATGTTGCCGTCTCGTGTCGAATTTAGAATAAATAACCACCTCTCCGGTTCTTCTGTGGACGTCGAAAGAGGATACGAAGGAAATAGTTTAGGGCACATTTTGGCAAGGTACTAGCAACATGTCAACGTTATACCTAAGTCTAACTAAAATTTTAAAAGAATAGCGTAAATTACAGACAACATATTACAACATACACGACGTCACAATAACAATGCAATCTTGTACCTAGTTCCTTTTTCCTTTAGAGGTATGCCTAAAAACCACGGGAAATCCGCGGGCAACTGCTAGTTATAAATAAAAACCCATGTAGGCTACACTCCGCGTTGACATAAAATCCCAAAGGTGATTAAAATGTACCTTCGTGCAGGTTTCGGACATTGCCGAAATTAAACAATTCATTTCAAGGTTGACAAACCTGTCACGCCATGGTTCGTGTGGGCGCACCTCGGTAAACAACCTGATTTAATTTCACGAGTTTAGAATACACAAAGCCTAAAAGTATCCGGTTCAAGAAACATCGCAAATTTAAGTCTATTTTTATGGTTCCGTTGCCTACATGGAACCCTTACAGTTTCGTCGTCTCCATCCGTCTGTCTGTCTGTTCGGACGGGGCTCGTACTCCGCCGCTACCGCACCTATTTTCACGATGTGGTGAGATTTTTTTTTTCAGCCACCTTCCATACAACGAATAGTGAATTATAAAGTTTAATTGGATTAAAGAGACGATGGCAAGAGGCCCGACGGAATGACATTGGTTCCTTGGCGAATGGGTCGCCCCTTAGTGTGGGATGCCACTTGTGTGGACACCCTAGCACCGACCCATCTTCCAAGGACCCAAAACACTGCTGGCACTGCCGCGGCCTCGGCAGAAGACTTCAAACGCCGAAAATATAGCGCCCTAGGTGGCAGTTATTTGTTTGAGGCGTTTGGAGTCGAAACGCTGGGGCCTCGGGGGCCTAATGCGCGCCGCATATACAAAGAACTTTCGGCGCGCCTCATAGAGGCCTCCCGTGACCAGAGGGCTGGCCATTATTTCGCCCAGCGAATCAGCATTGCCATACAACGTGGCAATGCTGCCAGCCTTCTGGGCACCCTCCCTATTGGCGGCGATTTGGGAGAAATTTTTTATCTTTAATTTTAGTTTTAGATTTAATTTTAGTTCTTAGTTATGTTTGTTTTTAGTGTAAGATAATTATAAGTTTTATTGTTTTTCCTGTACAGTTATGTTGTTATTAAATAATTATTGGATTAACCCTAAAGTTTGGGATATCGTTGAAAAGGTATTTTAAAATGCAGCAAAAACCTCTTTTGAAACTACGTAGATAAAACCCAGATCCTTGAGATAATCTAAAAAAAAGTTAAAATTTGAGGTATCCACCCACCGTAACTTTCGCAATATTACTTAAATAAAATAACACACAGATGTTCTCACGCCTGTATTCCCAAGAGGGGTAGGTAGAGCACATAAATTCTAAAATCTTCTCAGAACTCGACTGTAACATTTTGCAATAAGTTCGCGTGGCCATGAGTCAATTGTACTGCCCAATCTGGCCGCATAATTTACGTATTTAATAATGTATATTAATTAATACCGGGAAAATTCATTTGCATATTTGTTGCTACGCGTTATTCGCACATAATTAGATCACGTGTCAAGTTGGTATCAATTTTATTTAGGTAATGAAATACTAGTTACTGCGCAATTGCGGTTAGTTCACCAATTTATCGTGCACTCGATAAACCAAATACCTATTGGATTTCAAAAACCAATTGGTATTACCAATAGGCATATGTACTGGGTTAAAAAACAAGAAAAAGGCCGTGGTAGCCCAGCGGTTCGAACTGTGGCCTCTCAGGCAAAGGGTCGTGGGTTCAAACCCCGGGCTCGCACCGCCGAATTTTTCGGAACTTATGTGCGATATTGAATTTGTTATTTACCTCGAGCTATTAGGTAAAGGAAAAACATCATGAGGAAACCTGCACACAGCGACGAAGCAATTCAACGTTGTGTGTGAAGTTCCCAATCCGCACTGGGCCCGCGTGGGAACTATAGCCCAAACCCTCCCATACTGAGCGGAGGCCTGTTCCCTGCAGTGAGACGTATATAGGCTGGATGATGATGATGACAGATGTCTAGCTAGATCACCAAACTTCCGGGCCTTGTGACGTCACGCCGTGGTAAAAATTGTATCACGTAGAGACGTCACTCGAAACTTCCGAGCACTGTATCCTCGTCATTTTTTGTCGTGCCCAATAAAAGAAAAAATACGTGTACAATATTTTTTGGTAATCCTATCATCTGACAGACTAAATGAGTTTTTAATAAACTACCCAAATTACGTCTGCTTTGGACTGTTCATCTCGCGCTAAACTTCATTGAGCATTAGAATGCGTACTACACCACCCACCCATTCTAATGATTTAGGTTTAGGTTAAGTTAGGTTAGATTTAGGTTAAAGAACAAATTCTGAATAATATCTACTGAAGACGAGACGATATGGTCCTAACGGACAATTAAAAAAAAACTACCCAATTACACTTATACTTCTTGGTTGTTTCATAAAATGTTGTTAAGTTCTAAAGTCATGACCCAAAACGCCTTCAAAAGTCGCCCGAATGAAAATTGAAAATGTCCTCAGCGTACTCACAGTAGTAATTATAAAACATGTACAATCTCAAATTTAGTAGGTCTGACCGGATCGTTCCCTGTTTCTCCTGTGAAACGGGGAAAATGTCCATACATTTCCCTTCCTATTAGCTAAAGCGTCAAGACAGGTTCTTGTTCGAACGCTCGACGGCGTAGAGTTTGGCCAATACGTAATTCATAAAACTACCGCGAGACTCACTTATAGTGAAATAAACGGATCTACTTACGTTTTTTATATCGAGATTAGCTCGAAATGTTTCGGGCCAATCCGTGACCCATGATCTGAAGCTACGCGCCACGGCAGCGGATAGACGCGCACCGCGCGTTGACGCTCTTTCCGCACGACTCTCGTGAGAGTCTCTCGACGGCGCGGATTAGCCCAAAACATGTCGACCTAATCTCGATATAAAAAACGTGAGTAGATCCGTTTATTTCACTACAATACGTAATTCGCAGCGGAGTTTGTTGTTCCGATTCTCACGGGTCACAGGTTTTAGCTGTGGAGACCGCAGACCGGCGGTTTCGGCGATTCGAGCCCTTGCGGTCGTCCTCGATAATGTTCGCAGTTCGATTTTATGCAATTCGATTCGGCTAGTGACCGTTATTCTACTGGCGAAGGGATTTGAACTTATGTGAGCCGAAAATGATCTACATGTATAGTACGTTGTTTGCAGATAAAGTGCTACCGGACACTACCTGACGGACATAAAAGGGTTCCTTGTGGATTACGGAACCCTAAAAAATCACGAGTCGGATGACGACGACTTATCGCTGGCAGCTTGACGACGTGTCACCAGCGTCATGTCATCAGTAGTAATTAATACTTCATAGAAACCTTTATGAGAAGCGGAATATCTGACAGATCCCTGAAATAATTAAACAACGATTAATTTTGTGATACTAAAAAAATTTGCTACTGTCTTTGGCAAATAATCTTCTAGACAAATTGGTATTTGATCAAGTGTCGCGTAGCGGAGTTATAATTAGTAACAAGTCAGAGTTACAAGTAGGGTTTTCCTCAGCTGACCTCTGGAGAGTGGCCCAGGACATTTTGGGAAACACAGTACTAAGCCCTCTCTCAAAAAAAACGAGACCTAAACAGAGTTACACGTCAGCTAATCTCTCAAAGGAAAGAGGAGACAGAATGTCACAAGTTGCATTGCAGTCGCCCATCGGGTTTTAAAAAGTTAGCCCTGGTTTATTCATACGGAATAGGATTTATTTGCAGAGGATTTGGACGTTGCCGTTGTTAAAAGTAAAGGTTTGCGGGACAGATACTGTGAAATTTCCGCTACAGGAATTCATTCGAAGCTTATTGTTTTCCCGTGTGGGGCGGAATAGAACCTTCTTCGTTTCTTCGGTGGATGTCGTAAGAGGCGACTAAGGAAATAGATTCCTCTACCATCTATTTTCAAACCTAAGCGTGAAATAGTCGTGATCATGGTTTTATTTATGTCACGTTTTGTGTGCTCTGCTTACCCCATTTCAAGATTTTGTACTTTTTAAGTGGACAAAGACACCAACACAACAACTATTAGTAACATAAAAAGGCGTTTCAACCGCTTCACGGCTGTTCATCTAGTCTACTTTACCTTCAACACGACAAAAAGAAAATATCGCTTTACTGTGAAACTCAAGCCTATCTAAAGCTGACAAAGCTTCCAGAAAGTACTAACAAAAACATGACCTACAAACAGTATTATCTTTCCACAACAAGCTCTAATTAAACAATTATCTTAAATAGAGTTGTAATAGCAAATGGAGGCAAGTTTACGCCGTATCCCAAAACGGGGGGATGGTAAATAAAAGATGTCTTACTTTACTTTTAATTAAAGCTGCCAGATGTTTCGGGAACCCTTTTATTTACATCTTTAATAAGCTCGCCGTATAAATGGTTGCCTAAAAAATCCTTAAGACGTCGAAAAGATTTCTGTGGGAGCATTTTAAGACATTCTGTGGATTTTAAGAGCGCGCTGTAAGGTTGCAACAGTCGTGATTTTACCCCGCGACCCGCAAGCGTAAGACAAAAGAACGCGATGGCAAAGTAGTTCTGTTCGGCTTAAGCGTGTCACACACTAAGCAGATACGATAAGATATCTGTATCCGAACGGATATCTGTCAATATCGCTCCCTATACATTCAATGAGCTAACACACGGCGCAGATAACTTATATTTTACCGTCAAGTATCCGTTGGCACCGACATATTATTATGGAAAGATGGCATTTTTACGCAGATAAAATATGATCGTATCTGCTTGGTCTGTGACACGCTTTATGGTGGCGAGTAATGATATCAACTTCACATTGTTCCTTAATACAGAATTCAAATATTCGTACCTACCGCTCGTACCTAAATAAGGTTAAACTTATTCGAGAAAATATGACCAACAAATGAAATATGAAATACATTTTAATTGCTTTAGATACTGTAGTATGACGAAATGGCTAACCAGATATTTTTCTCATTATCTATTTGATCGTGTGATGTTGTATAATGCAACTAAGGATGCAAATAAGGAAGTTTGGGAATGCTTCAGGCAACAGATTATCATCCTGTCATTATTTTACTTACCTACACATACATACATATTCTCACGCCTGTATTCCCATGAGGGGTAGGCAGAGCACATGGATTCAAAAATCCAGTGCCACGTCTAGCAAATTCAGGGTAACCAGATGGTTCAACGTGATATTGCGGTGACAGGTTGCTAGCCCATCGCCCACAATACACTAACCCTTTCCCAGAGTCGACTCTTACGACACCCACGGGAAGAAAGGGGGAGGTGCTATTCTAACCCGGCACCAACAGGCAACCTACTTTTACTTACCTATTAACTTAAAATCTAAAAATGTATGCTAGAAATGACTGCGAAACGTGAAAAAGTCATAGTTTTGACAATGTAACATTTGTTACGGTTTGCTTACCCCAGTTGGGAAAACGGGCATGATGTGTGTGTGTTTTAATTAACTGAATAGAAAGAAAAATCAGTTAAACTCGGTATTTCTTGATAATTCTACAACATTTCATACATTATAGCCTTGTTTTCTTAAAGCAAAATGTAAATTCAAGATTTTTAGTACGTCAAAATGTTTCTATAAAACTCATAAACTTTCCAAAACGTGCTGTGCAAAGAGAATCTGTTTAAAACGTACTTTTCGTACAGACTATTTCTTACCGGTACAGCTTTCACAGGTTTCAGCTTTACTAGGACTATGTTTTACCTCCTCATAATAATTCAAGCAGTACAAGCAGCAACAATAACTAAAAAAGGTGTCTTCATTTTGAATGAAATATTTTTTCTTCAGAGACCTGAGTGACTACTACGAGGTATAACGGCTGATGGCTATATTAAGAAACGAATAAATAAAAGCTCGTTTCCTTTTATTTTTATTAAACTCAGGCATATACAAAGAAAAGGCGTCAAGACGCAAAAAAATGTAGAGGTAGATAAGGAAATAAATTATTGTTAGTATTTTACAGTTACTCATATTTTTTTACTCTTGAATACTCATTTCTTTTCGTCTGGTGTTGGGTTTAGAATAACACCACCCCCTTTTTTTTCGTGGATATCGTAAGATGCGACTAAGGAAGTAGATTAAAGTTTATTTTAGGCTGTTACTATTATACCGACCGGCTCAAACCCCAAAAAAAACAAACCAGAAGTGGCAACGAAATTTATTCATGGTTTTGTGTAGGGTTTCTCGTGCCTCATTTGGAAATACAGGCGTGATGTAATTTTTTGCACTTTTGATTTAACCTTTGCCTAGTCTTGAAGTCATTACGGGATTTACTAATTATCCTTATCAACCACAGCCACCATTGTTAGGAACCTAAGTTCGCATTAACTTCATTCTTCATTCAATTCAATCATCTATTACCCCTAGCAACAACTGATGAAACCGAATGATTCACTCTTGACTGTGGTTACCCAACCTCTTATATCATTGTCCAACCTCATTTGAAAATAAATATTTTCCGTAACACATAGAGTTCATTTTCAAACAATGTAACGTGGTAACATACGTGGTTGAGTAAGTATAGCATCGCTTTTAGAGTAGACTTGCACGGTATTAACTCTGAGTAATGTACGGTAATGGGGAAAACTTAAATAATTTAATTACCCAATCATTGAAATCCAAATGAATCCCAATACATCCTAACCTAATTATACATGGTGCTCGTGAGCATTGCGAGAGATTTCAACCACGAATTCCAGAGGCTATAAGAAATGTTATATGAACTTAGGTCGAAACACGATTTTTTTTACTATTATTAAGGCACGTTTATACGACATTAGCAATTATTTTGTATGAAAATTATAAAAAAAATCGTGTTTCGACTTCGACCTAAGTTCATATAACATTTATTACTTCTTATAGCCTCTGGAATTCGTGGTTGAAATCTCTCGCAATGCTCACGAGCACCATGTATTTGTTTGTTTTGATTTGCACACGTACATCGCGTCCGCTAACATAGACAAATCTATATGACTATTTCACTTCTAGCAAATATTTTTTAGGTTTCAAGACTTTCAAAGTGCCTAAGCACGTTCCAAAGTTGCCAAAAGCGTACATACATACATATTCTCACGCCTGTATTCCCATGAGGGGTAGGCAGAGCACATGAATTCAAGAATCCAGTGCCACGTTTAGCAAATTGAGGGTAACCAGATGGTCAAACGTGATATTGTGGTGACAGGTTGCTAGCCCATCGCCCAAAATACACCAACCCTTTCCCAGAGTCGACTCTTACGACACCCACGGGAAGAAAGGGGGAGGTGCTATTCTAACCCGGCACCACACGGGTCCAAAAGCATACCTTAACCTATTTTATAAGTCGACTCTTACGACATCCGCAGAAAAAATGAAGGTGATATTCTTAGTCCGACACCAATACTTAACATACCTATGATTGTATTTGTGTTAGGTTATATATTAAAAAAATATGCTTGAAAAGGCTACAAATTGAGAAAGAGTCATGATTTTTGTCTGTGTAGCGTGTGTTTTGTACCCAATTTAGGAATACAGGCGTGATAACGTATATTTTTTATGCTTTTACAAATTCTTATTCAATTAATTATTTGACGGACGGATAGCCCAGCGGTTAGAGAACCTGACTGTGAAGCTTGAGGTCCCGGGTTCGATCCCCGGTCGGGGCAGATGTTTGTATGATGAATACGAATGTTTGCTTTCGAGTCTTGGATGTTTATCTATATATAAGTATGTTTATCCGTTGTCTAGTACCCATAACACAGGCATTACATTGCCTACTTTGGGACTAGATGATTGGTGTAAAAATTGTCCAGTAATATTTATTTATTTATTTATTTATTTAATTATAAGAAGATAGCGTAGCCTAGATCTAGGGCTACCACTGTAGTAGATAATAGTGTAAGTAATGTACCTATAATATTTCACACCATTATCACAAAATAAAAGACGGGTGCTCATCAATTACCCCGTATATTTTTGCTGTATCCAAAAATTAAGGCTGGTATCTCTCCCTAACACTCAATTGGCTGTGATGGATCAGCTTCATAAGTTACTGGAATCATCCACAATATAGTGTCGCTTATTAAGCTGCGATAAAATAGGTAAAAGTTACATATATCGCGCCTGAATTCCCAAACGGGGTAGGCAGGGCACACAAAATGCTGCATTGACGAAGCTATGAACTAGATCATGCTTAGTAACTACTTTTAGCATAATTTTTAGGTACAAATTTGGAGAAGAGAGGTGAAATATTGACAGATCGCAGGCCTATCGCCTAAACTATACACATACGTAAACATCATGACATCACGCCTGTATTCCCAAATGGGGCAGACGAAACGGTACATAGACAAAATCATAACTAAGTATTTCACATTCCCTAGGTTGTTCTACATATTTTTTAGGTTTTAAATTGAGAGTTATAATAGTACCAGGCAAGCTTGTCGCTTAAACCTAAATCTATATCCTTAATTACTTCTTACGACATCCACAGAAGAAAAAGAGGGAGGGAGGTCTAAACCCGACACCACACAGAGAAAAGTTGATCCTAGTTCATGAAAATCCAGAGTTTAAGATCTGCCTGCTGTTTTATTGGAAGAATTGAGATACTGGCTTCCTGGAGTTCTGACGCGCGCGATTTTCATTGATTGAAAAGCGTCTGGTCGATGCCATTGGTGATCTGCAGGCTGACAGTTGTTTCAACCAAATGTTTTTAAATCAGACAAAATTTTATATTTGAAAATGTTCTTAAGTTGAATTGTATGCTTCTGTGGTGTCGGGATAGCATAACACTTCTCCATTTCTTCCATGGATGTCGTAAGAGGCAACTATGGAAATAGGTTGAGGTTTGCTTTAGGCGACAGGCTAGAAACATGTCACTAATATATTATCTCTTCCATCTCTTTTCAAACCTAAAATTATGCTAGAACCTGCTGCGAAGCGTGATAAAGTCATAATCATGGTGTCGTTTAAGTACGTCAAGTTTCGTGTACTCTGCAAACCCATTTAGGAATCATGTTAAATTATGTGGCCGTAACTATAACCTGAGATGATAACAGTGACGCGCGAAACCGACGCCGCAAGTGTCATCCCACGTCACCAGTGACCGAACGTCAAACATTTCTATCATTCCTGATGCACACTGTCGCAATGCTGCATCGCATAAAGCATTGTGCACATTAAATAACAGTAAATTCGATTACTGTCAAAATGTATTGTTAATAGAAAGTAGTCGTTTCGATTTTCGCAAGACTGTATTTTTTTCAGAACAGTAAGAGAGTAGATACTTCCATAACATTGTTACGCTTATCAAATCATCTCTTTCGAATTTCAAGTCAAGTCGACCGTTAAAAGTAAAACCTACCTACCCAAATTGCTGCTCCTCTCTACTGCTCAAGGGTTGACTGGAAGAGATCTCTTTTGGTATAAGTCCGCCTTTGTACTTTGTGTTCTTTTTTTGTTACCAATCTGTAGTCTTTTATTTATTTTTGTACAATAAAGAGTTTTTTAACTTTTACTTTAAAAGTGGGCTAGACTTAAAATGCAAGATTCTTCAAAAACAAATTATATGCATAATTGTATTATTATAGATGATTGTAAATAAAACAAGCTTTAAATCAGTAAATCAACCTCATAATAATGAGGAGATAGGTAGTCATACTTGATTCACCCAAGCCGCCTTAAAAAATTAGATAAAATAGTTAGACTAATAATATTTTTGACGTCTCTGGTTAGACAGTGACAGTTATAGTCTTATATACCTCGCACAACCCGACTCGCCCGCCTTGCCGTGTGAAACCGGCGGATGAATACGATTATCTGCTTAGTTACAACCTCAATTTTCCTTGATCTATCCATTGAATTACGGATTATATCCAAAACTGACGTTTATTACGGTCGTTAGACAAACTGTCCAATCGTGGCACACCATAAAGATCGGACAGGAAAATTGAGAGCATCAGGGAGTACCCTACCGCGTGTCTTCATGCTGTTAAATTCCTTGGGTAAGGGTATGATGGTGATAAATAAAATGCCTCCTAGCGATATTTTATGTCGGACATTGTGATTGATACCTACGGACGTGAAAAGCTTTACACGGCTTGAACTTGTTGCCTCGGCAAGATAGGAAACTTTGTTAATGAAAAAAACTTTGTATGCTAGAGCACCATAACGCGAAATTTTGACTAAAATATCGTTGCAATGTTTTTTTTATGTCACTATTATTATGGTAACTTCAGTTGTTTGAGTAGTTATGTCGTAGTTATTTCGTAGTTATAAGTAGATAGGCTCATCATATGAAAATTAATATTCTCGGTTGATTAAATCGGTCCTTAGATTTAGTTATGAACTAATAAATAAGAATCCATCGCATTTTTCCAATCTCCCATCACAAAATTAAAATCTACATAAATTTCAGTTACGTAAAAGACAATTTCAGTTACAATGGCAAGTAAAGTTCCAGGAAATTACGTACCACCAAATCGAATACAGATTTGTTTAAGTCACGTACAACTGTGACCGCCCTCAACAATTAAACTCCCTAGTCCCTCCATATGACATTCAGAGGGCTCTAGGTCGCCAAACATAATGATGAAAACTATAGCGGTATTAACACAAATAGTAATTCCGAACGCCGCAAATCAAATAAACGACTCACTTCAGACACGGGCTTATACACAAATATCATATCTTCATTATTTGGTCGCTTTTTCGATCAGGAAAAGCTATTACTGTTTTCCTGTATGTCCCCTAGGGCGTTCATGTCAAATCGAATAACAAGTAGGTGGGTATTATTATACGCCTTTATAAATATAGGCGGTTAGGTCTACGAGTATCGGAGACTTCGGACTGGCGTGGGTGGCTAGATGAAAAGTTACAGAAACTACTCAGCATTTAAATTACACGACAATATTGAATAGATTGTAACGCTTCGGCTTTTAGGTGGTAGAATGGAAACTACTAAAATGAATTTTACGATATTTAATTTAGACTAAGGTTATACAATTTAGAATTAGAAGCCGAACGTTAAGATTAAAGATAGGTAGACTGGTAGGTAGTTAGGTTTTAAGTATTAGGTAGACTGGTAGGTAGTTAGGTTTTAAGTATTAGGTAGACTGGTAGGTAGTTAGGTTTTTAGTATTAGGTAAATAAGTAGGTAGATTATAGGTTGTTAGGTAAACAAGTAGGTAGACTATAGGTAGATAGTTAGGATTTAAGTATTAGGTAAATGAGTAGGTTAGTTAGGTTAGTTAAAGGTAGGTAGTTAGGTAGATCTCAGGGATGGGTTTGAAGTTAAAACAATAGTTTGAGCCGTGTTCGCTTTACACCGTCATATTGGACAGCCACTCCCCTGTAGTGCGACAGCGGCTGGTAGCTCCAAGGGTCCGGTGACATCGCGGGTAGTTTTAGGCGGCTGTCAGTCAGCAGAAGTGGTGCAACGGTTAGGATCCGTTGATGATCGCAGCTGGTACCAAGAAACCCTGGAATCATTATTTTGGACATTTTGTAAAAAGTCCGATTCCCCGTTACTGACTGCAACATCCGGCGGAAGGTGAAGATGGAAGCATTACTCGAAGAATGACTACCAAAAGCATTAATTAGCGATCAGTGATGTTGCAGCAGTACATAAAGTCAGCATAGCGGGTAGGTAGCACATAGTTGTGTGAACATGATAACTTAAATTACTATAGGCATACCAAAACTAATCGCATATGAAAGATTAAGTTCAAAAGTGACTATGGTTTGATATTATTAAGTATTATGGTTCGTAATAACAAATGAATAGTAATCTACAATAATTATTTTTTTACAAGTGGGTAGGTTCGTGCTCACATAGAAACATCCAAGGCATTTAGATTCCTTAAATATGTATAGGTACTGTTTGTTAACATGACAATGAAATTAATAGGCAGGATATATAGTAAATTTAGTAAAACTAGGCATAGAAGAACTATTGGTTCACATTAGTAATAAATTGCAACACTCACCCGACTGGGGTTAACTCGATTCACTTAGATATTATGCGTAGAAATACAATTTAATATTCAAAGGGAACACTATAGGTGTTGTAGAAGGCGTAGATTTAACTGTAGAATAAATGTTATAAGTGAGACAACACTTGTCTTGCAGAGGTCTAGCTCGCTTGCCGATTTGGTAGGGAAAGGAATGCCCTCTGTTCGTCCTCGGGTCGGACGTCTTAGCTCCACTCCGTGGCTATACGCGCCGCGCCTACCAGATGCTATTAGCAAAATTATGTTGATTGTAGTGATTGGTCTCTTAGATTAAGCAGTGTAGATAGATTTTGTACTTTTAAGTTAGTTATAAGTTTGTAGATAAGTAGATATTAGAATAATATAATCTAGGTAGCATAGTCTGTAACGACCACGTTACAAGATTCAGGCGTTACTTTGCCAAGTCCATGTTATAAAATTTATCATAGAACTATTGTGCTCGAGAACTATACAGGTGTTTGGCGCACCGTATGCCAAAGCAATTTGGCGGCAGAAGGGGTCATTTCCAATATATTCTCCCCCATAACACGTTCCGTGCCAGGCGGGTACTTTTATATAAATTGTAGTCATCAAAAACTCAAATTACTTACTCTGTTTAAACTCAATAAAAAAAAACTATTACATGTAGTCAAATAGTTTTTTTTGTTTTAAAGTGCATTGTTGTAGGATCACACGAAATCCAAATTTTATGAGAAAAGTCATCTAGTTTTTTTTATTCAGCATTGAAGTTTTTCGGAGAGGTAAAAATAACAGGAAGCACCAATCACCCTTCATAACAAATTGAGCTACATACCTAGTAATATTCAAATTCCAAAAGTGTCGATCCAACATTTTACCCAATTCACTTTAGTGTGAAATATCCCATCCCACCATGACTATGGGGTATGGGTATTTCATTTCATGAAACGTCTTACTATTTCTCTGTTTATATTTAATATTATTTGATAGAACTAAAAGTATCTAAAATGACTAAAAAACCTTTAAAAAAATGTGTAAAATTAAAATATGTCCCTGTTCAATCCATTTCAAAGCTTTCTTGTCTAACTTACACAGATAATATAAAAATTCAAAAACGCTTTCAACCAAGCAAAAAAACTTCGAGATACTTTTTATAAGTTTTAAAAGTCCTTTGTTCTTATTAAGTTTAAAAGTATACAACTAGTTAAATCTGAAACTTGGACTAAGCGTAGTTTGAAACCGTGGACGATATTGTGGACGTTGGTCGCAGTTCAACTACTTTTGGTCCCTCTTGGCTGGTGGCCAGACGGTTTATATCCCCGCCATCATTTCAAACCATAAAGGCAAACTATTTATATCCTCGCCTCATGCAATCCACCATAATCGGTGAACTACAAAGAAGTATTGTTCAAACTTTTGTCTATTGCCTGAAGATTGCTCGCGTAACTTTTCGTAGCACCCCTTATGAATAATAATTCAATGCTCGGAACAATAAAAAGCACACTTTATATCACAACTTTAGTTAGACTCCAAAGAATATTCCTATAGACATACTTTAAATTTAAGCGGTGTTTTTGAAACACCGTTTTAAATGAAATTATAGCATGGACAACGATTTGAAACTGTAAACTTTATAATACCACCTCAGGACACAGATTCCATGTTAGACAGTGACTCATCTCGTGCGTTATCGTACTAAACGTACAAGACACACCAGGTTTTCCGTATTAGTCAGTATAAGGAAAACGTTTAGAGTGACAAAATTACGGTAACGTTATTATTTAACAGTAGTAATAGGTAACTATATATTAAAAGGAAATGCCACAAGGAAGTTTGCAAATACCAACGAACGAAGCAAATTCCATGTTTTGAGTGTAAACTCGCATTATGTTCTTCACTAACTAATTTAAATCTATAACAGATAACCAATTGCTTCTTAACCCGCCATAGAACCTATTTACAGTGAACAAAATTAAGAACTTTGCATTGCTCGACGAAGAAAATCTTTATTTCATTTATTGTGATAATGTTCTCCGGTGGATCAAAAGTCAATTGGTTCAACCATAGTTTGGTGACCTAAAGGTATACATTTAACCACACTATTAGCATAAGAATACATACATACATACATTATTATCACGCCTGTATTCCCAAGAAGGGTAGGCAGAGCACATGAATTCAAAAATACAGTGCCTCGTTTAGCAATTTCAGGGTAATCAGATGGTAAAATGTGTGTAAAAATACAGTTTGGAATAGCATAGTACATATACCTATTATTACACTTTTTATTGGGTATACATATGTTTGGAATATAATAGAAATCACGATTTTTGTTATTTTCTGCTACCTATAGTTTCTCTCACAGCTTCGAAGGCCGTTGGCACTTCAAAATTTTAACTCTGAATCAGATCATCAATAAGAGTATAAAAAAAAACTTTTGAAGAGAATGATACCCGAAAGTACTCAACACTCAACATATACGTATAGTAATACCGTTAATTAAAAAATGTGTAAGGATTGATATACTCGTCAGTTAACTAAAGCTGGCGCGTAAAACAGACGTACGCATTAGGTTTGTGTAGTATCTGTGAATTAGCACGCGGCGTGACTTTGCACTGCATACGTATCATGAAAAGTCTGCCCGATTTGATCAAAATTATTAATTTTAAAAATACTGTTTAGCGAAATTGCACAAGTGTGAGTACTGTGAACGTGCCAACTTTAGTTAACTGACCTATACTTCAAGATTTAATGAACTAGTTTTCAAATAACAATAAAGCTTATAAAGGATTTAACTGTTAAAAGTCTGTTATACCAAACGGAGTATAAACAGCGTGGAAGTTTATTCATATAGCAACAATCTGCCCGTCATTACAACTACGTATCAACACATTCCTGCCAGAACTGCTAACATAACACGGCTCATATCGAACTCAAACCGAAGAAAGCCCGGCAGATTCAACCAAAACTTTAATTAATACACAAGCCTCATCACCAACTCCGCTACACAGCCTCCTGTGTTAACATTATTCAAATTAGATACAATTTTGGGCGATGTTCCAAATCGAAACAATGAAACTAGCTTTTTGCATACAATAGGCATAGGTAAGGTTATCGAACCTCGTAACCCTAAGTCTATGAAGGTTGATTTAATTATCGTTGTATGTCACAGACTTATATCGAAATAGAGGTCTCAAGTGTATGTACTTCGCGTGCCAAAAGGGAGAGCAATGCTCCCATCATCTCATTTAGTCGTTTACTAGTTTTTTCTGTTCTGTGTTTACTATGTATCGATACTTATCCATAAATGTTTAACTTCTTAGAGACAGGACAACTTGAATAAGGCGGCGGCTTTTAATCGGTTTCACTCGAAATGTCACTTCCCATCACTAAAGCGCTCATGACGTTACAGTAGGTAGAAAAAAAGTGGCACGCTTGGTTTTCATACAAATGCAGGAATTCGCGGTCTCTATTTTGATATAAGTCTGTGTTGTAGGCAGTGGTTACCGACGTTTCGCGATTAAGCTATGCCCTTTTGTTTTGGTAGTCTATTGTTTTGAGTGGCGTTTGTTTCGAACTATAGTGGGAAATGCGAATTGGATTGGTTTGTTAATCAGCTTCAGGCACGAGCACGTTCGAGAGGTGTTCATGCACGCGATTGCACACGTGTTTGTTCGATGTAATGCCGTTTAATGAAGCAGATTGAGACGGCATGGGTATTGATTGCGCGTTAAATACTGATATGGAAACTCAGGACACAACCCAAAACTTTCGAGCTCTGGATTTTCATAATTTCGAATGCAAGTTTCTGATAAATTACAAACACCTTTGTCGATGTTTAGTTATTTGATAAACCAAAAACCTCGTGACTCATATTTTTCTACAATCTAACAGACTAATTAGAATAACGTACATATTTTAAACACAGTCAACATCCCTTTTGTCAATAAGTACAGCCTGCAAAGCCTAACTTTTTCGTCGTTCTCTTAACAACTACCCTAATTCCGCGCAGTCGTTTAACTTTCAAGTGGCTGTACAATCGCTCCAGTATAACGCATGCTCAAAAGGCCCATTCGCCCGGAATCCTGCAATTATCGAAATAATTCAAAACTTTTCAACACATTTCCCTCCTCAGCCAACAGAGCTATTTCGATTATCCCTCACACCGCAGACACTTGGCAGATAAAGTTCGACTCTCATAAAACGACCCACGTCGAGGGTAGAAAGTTTGGGGCCGAATTCCTCCGTTCCAATTTAATTTTTGCGCGTCTGGCGCCGCGAGTGCATTCGCGGGCTACACGATGATTAACATACAAATCGCCAGAGACTCGATTTTACGACGGAAATTATGGAAAACTGTTACGTACCCACTGCGTTTTTAAATGCAAAAAATAGGATTTGAAGTAAGTAAGTAAAAAACTCTTTATTGTACAAAATAAAATAAAAAGGGTACAGATAGGTTTAAAAAAAAGAACAAAGTATAAAGGCGGACTTATCACAAAAGCGATCCCTACCAGCCAACCTTTGAGCAGTAGAGAGAAGCAGCAATTTAGGTAATAACAAATATAAATTTTCACCATTTACAAATGTTATGATTGTAATAAATGTATTTAGTATGACAATATATCACATAAATACCCACATAAGCTATCACAATATAAAATAAATAAATACCACATAATAATTAACATAAACCTTAAATATACATAAATAAATATAAGTCAATAAATAAATACCTCTCACACACACATCTAAACATCTGTGTTCCTCAACCTCTTCAAGTTGCATTTGAAGGAGCCTATAGAAAAGTTAGAGTTAAGTAGGATAATTATACTAATTACACACTTACATCACGCCTGTATTCCTAAATGGGTTATAGCTCACGAAACGTGACACAGATAAAACCGTGACTATTCCACGTGTCGTAGCCTTTCTTCCTTATTTTTCGGTTCTTCGGTGAAAGAGGTATAATGGTGACGGATTGCTAGCCTGTCGCTTTAAATATACCTTAATCTGTTATCGTAAGTCACCCTTTACACCACGATAGGAAGAAAATGGAGATGTGTTATTTTAAATAGGACACCACACGGGGCATTATTTTCATGAATATTGCTTTAAAATAGTTTGTTAAGTATCACAAACGTCCTCAAATTATTAGTTTATTACCTAAGTGTTCAAATAGCTTGCCATTTTTTATCCTTAACATAATATAAGATCAAACGAACTTCTTGAAGTGAAGTTCGAT
>BHDV01002012.1:208006-220932 GCA_005406045.1 Adoxophyes honmai | reverse complement strand
AACATAAATATGTGTGAGAATCACGAAAGTTTAAAACAGTATCTGGTAAGTTTAGTTTGTAACTTTAATAGGACGTAGTGTAATACATACTTAAGATATTTGTACTGATGTTTATGAGAACCAATCAATTTTGTAGTATTTTTATTCTGTCGCAAGATACAAAATTGGTACAGATGTTTTAGCAAAGAAGTCAATATTTCACATTTTGTAGCCACATGTAGCACCGTTTTAGGTCTTTATGTTAATTAGCAGAGTTGAGGTATAACAGTGACATATTGCTAACCTCAAGCAACTTTCTTTAGTCGCCTTTACGATATCAATGGAAGAACTTAAGAGGTGTAATTCTTAATCTGATTCCGTACGGGGAACGGGCCCAGGTGGTACAGAAGGTGAGGTTTAATATTTTATCCAATATTGCCAACCCTTGTAAAACCTCTGCTAGGGATTTCAAAGTTAGGTAAAAAATGTATTTATAGTAAAACTTGTGTAACATAAAAGCAGTACACATTTTGTGATTCTGGATTGTTGTATTGAAAAAGATGAAAAACACTTACTTATCCTTTCAAGCTACTAATTTCAAAATTGAGTTAGTATTGTAATTAACAATTCTGAAAATTATCATTGTGTAGTAGGTATAGGTAAATAGATTCTAATAAAAATAAAGTATCAGATTAATAGCAACAGGACACCCCTACCGGTACCATAATTATAAGGAAGGTGTCATGTAGCTTGATGTCGGTACCAAATAAGGAATGGAATCATGTACCAACATTCCATTCCCTAATATAGAATAGGATTCAAAACAATAACAATTATATCATGTTTCAAGGGTGTCATAGGACACCCCATGTTACCTAACTCTAGATAGTATATAAGGAACAAACATCTTAAATAAAGTGGCAGTTACGAGTTAAGGAGTTGTTAATTGCACTTGTGAGTTGTGACTTCAGTATTAACCGAACCTCCACTAGTTTCACACCTCCCAGTTTACTCGTTCCATCACAATTGTTTTGATGTATTGTTTTATTTGCAGGCTTGGTCTGTGTTGTCCACGTGGATAAGGAAAAACTAATTGACATAGGCTTCAGTGGATGGGCCCGGGCTATCATAAAGGCTATTATAGGAGGTGGTGTGGTCTGTGTATTCTTGCCTGATGTGGGTTGCTGCTTCGAGGTTGAATGGACTCAACTGCGACGTATTAAACAGAAGTTTACAGACCTCAGAGCATTGGTAAGTTTTGATCTACTCTCCTTAGGATTTGTTACCGATACGGTAACATGTCGGTAGGTACGGAGTACAGTACGGTACGAAGTAAGGTAAAAGATAAATTTTAGCGCGCATTACAGGATAGAAAGAATATTATAAATGATGACATTATAAATGTGTTCGAGATTTACAATTTATAAAACTGCGATTCAGTATTCATCTGTATGTTCACGTTTCGCTTTTTCTATGCGAGAACGCATTTTTTTAAAGGTAAAAATAAACAAATTAAAAGTAGTTATCCTAGAGTATCAATACTGAATCAAATTTTAATTAATTGTGTCACTTTCGAAATTTTGTTTATTTCTTATATTATAATCTAAGCTTAAATTTATTTTTTAATACCAGACTAAGTAGAGTAGGAAACAGACATAAAAGCTGTTTATCATTCGAAACTGTTACTGTACTAATACTAAACTAACTCGCTTAAAATATTTCAAAACATAATGCTCAATGTATTTGTATCATATGTAGAAAATTCATTCAGCGAGTAACCCAGGAGACAGCATCAATTATAATAATTATTTTTAAAATATTATATTTTCTAGGCATCTGAATGTCACTTAGCTGGTCCAAAGACCGAATGGAACAAAGGATCTACTGCCTATTTGAATACTTTCAAAGGTCATTTGTTAAAACTGCAAGTTGACAAGAAACACGATCGCAAAACGGTTGGAGCGATTTTGTTCCGGGACTTTGAGGGTAAAAATATATGCATCAATGACGAAGTAGCGGCGAAAGTTTTACCCGAAGCTGATGCGTAAGTTTTGATTTTAGTTAATCTGTACTATTCTCTGATTTTTGTAACGATTCCTGGTTGAGGTACGTCTCGCGATGTCTTGATATTTAATTCAATTTCAAGTTTTAACTCTCTAACGTTTCATGTGCTCTCCTAGCCCATTTCAATCTAAATTATTCGGGTTATCTGAAGATCCAGGCTTGATGTGTTTTTATTTTTATCTCGTTTTTTATTTAGATCTGAAGACTCTGAGCTTCCGGATGATATAAACAAATCTGTTGAAAAATTGTCGCTAGCGCAACCCTCTTCGAGCACAAACTTGACCGAAGTCGCCTCACCTCGAAACCCGACGATGCCCAAACAAGACGTAAAAAGTGCCCTACGGTTGGAGGTGAAGGTAATCCGTTACGATTCCCCATCATCGATCTACATCTCCGTAATCCCACAGCAGAAAACATTCAACGAGCTATTCGAAGACATTCAAAAGTTTTACACCAAACGTAAAACAATGAGACGTGACAATTGGAAAGTGAACGACAGGTGTTGTGCTCTATGCATTCAGTCCGAAACGTGGCGTCGCGCCACAATCATAGACATCAAAAAGGACAAAGCCACAGTCCTTTACACGGACTTCGCGTCCTCTGAAACAGTGCCGATATCAAATTTGAAGAAGCTTCATTCGGACTTTGAAATCATTGGCGACGCAGCCATAAAATGTCATTTGGCTGGAATATTGCCTGCCGCAGGCGATCAATGGCCGTCTCTCACCATGGAGTTTTTAAAAGAAAAGTTAGAGTCGTACAAACGGATTTTTATCACAAAAATGGGTCAGTTCAAAGACAAGAGTTTACCGATTGAGCTTTGGGTGTACCACACTGACCAAGGGACTGCTTTAGAGCCTGATCAGTCCGAGTGGCGTTGCCTCAACAAGGAAATCATTAAACAAGGATTAGCTGTGCCTGATGAGGCTTACCAGGTAATGAACTAAAGATAACTAACAATAAGAATCTACAGTCACTTTTCTCTGTAACCATTCGCATTGGGTTCAATTTATATTTCACCAGCCACTAGTAAATGGGCCTTCCAACTTTTTCATGTTGTTTTTCTGTCACGTAACTCAGGGGACAACAGCGATAAAGTTGAAGTATAGTTCCTTTGCAATGCTCGGGTGACAAAGTACGGGAATGAAGGAGACTAACAACTGTAATATTCTCTGGCTTTATCATAAAGAAACCATGCTTTATACTGTGTGACCCAAGCAAGAGACAATACCATAAGATACATAACATTAATTACCCTTTATCAGCGAATTGTCTGTGTGATGTCTGGTTTTCCCCGTGTAGTGTCGTGTTTAGAATTACAGATGTCATAAGAAGAGACTTAGATGATAGATGAAACTTAGTAATTTTGGACAAACGTCACAAATCACTGACCCCCCCCCCCCCCTGAAAAGTGACGTACTTTATGGATGACCTCCTCATCTATTCTCAAACCTCATGAAAGTGGGTATGAAACGTGAAATGGACATGATGTCTATTTAAGGTTTCGTTTTCTTCCTGCCCCGTTTGGGAATACGCGAATACAAGCGTCATGTTGTCTCTGGTTCACAAAGCGTCCCTTTTTTCAGGCCGAAAAAGTAAGGAGCGATCATGAAATGCTCTCGTTACTCAATTTGTCTGGCTCTGTGAAGGATTGGATACAAATCCCCCAAATGCAAGATACTTCACTGATGTCCTCTGGTGAATCTAGCACCAGTTCTCCTGTCAAGGCTGCTTACAACGTCGCTACGGAAAATACGCTGTTCATTTCGGACTGGTTGCCCGCCGAACCGCTGACTGCTACGGAGTTTACAGCCATGCCTACGTAAGTGTTAAACGCTTATTTACAAAGCCAATAGTTGATTTACGAAAGTATAGTTTGACGGGAGCAAAAATACTCTTGTCTTAGTGTTTATTTAAATATTTACCTACTGGTTTTAGCGCCATCCATGCCAAGATTTTAACAGAATGTTTCCCTGTGTCGTGACGGGTTTAGAATAACACCTTTGTTTCGTCGGGGATGTTGTAAGTGGCAACTGAGACCGGGTTTAATCAAGCTTGAGTAAAATTTTGTCTTGGAATAGGTCACTTACCCGTTTTTTTTCTGTAACTAACTCAAAAAAGTTTACTCAGTAAACTTTAATATATGTATTTATGTTAGGATTTAACAATGCTAATCCGCTTTTGCTGAAACTTCGCTAACACGGACTCGTATCGTATTAAAACCATGAACCATTGCGTTTCAAGAGAAATGGGAAGTGGAAATAAACATCTAGGTGCTGTTTCTGTTTTCAGGTACATTGACAACGATGGTGTGATTTATTTGCACGATGTGTCCCAAACCGAGGTTTTGGACCTCATACGGGATAGCCTTAAAATGGGATTCAAAGAGGAAGACCCCAAAGCACAGTACTACAATTGGAGAGTAGGCGAACCGTGTGTTGCTCGGTACTACTTAGACAAGAGCTTTTACAGGGGCACGGTCATACACGTCGACAAAGATCAATTAAAATGCAACATCCAATACGTCGACTACGGAAATTACGAGGACTGTTCCTTCGCAGACTTAAGGAAAGGCATAGCCCTGCATCAGATCCCGATACAAGCTCACGCGTGTTCGCTCAGCCGCATCAGACCCATCGGCGGCAATTGGGAGCTCCCAGCCCTCGATTACATCCACAAGGCCATAGTCGAAAAGAAATGCTTCGTCAAAGTAGCAGGCGAACCGGTGGACGGTATCATACCCATAGACTTGAAGTATGACAAGCTCTGGATCAATGACCATTTGGTAGAATTTGATATGGCGACGTACACAGATGGCTCCAAGCCTTTAGTACGCCAATTCATTCCAATCAAGGGCAAAGTTGTTAAGGCTGAACGAGTTCTCAAGGTCGACACGGCTTCTGAGCCAGATTACATCGTAGAGGAAGAACATGTCTCTTCCGAACCTTCGGGCTCGCCAGATTCTTTTAAAATTCGCACGTTGACAGACTCGCATAATGAGACGTATGAATTGGCTGAATCAACCACCTTTATCACTTATCCCAAACATGAAGTAGTAGAGTTTGACTGCAACATAACAGTCATTAATAACACAAATTCTTTGGAATTGTTAATAGATCACGGTGAGAGAAATGCTCTGTATGAAAACCTTTTTGAGACCATAGAGAAAGAAAGTGAAAATATGCCTCAATTGGATGGAATATTCGAGAATAAAGCGTGTATTGCACTCTTCGCCGAAGATAATAAGTGGTACAGAGCTACGATTCTTCAATACAGTGAGTCTAAAAACCTGGTAAAGGTTCGATATGTTGACTATGGCAACTTGGGGATAGTTGAATTACAAAATGTGAGGGAAATTAAAGAGGAATGGACAAAATTGCCTACCGCTGCAATTTCGGTAAGTTTACATGGCGTCAAGATAAATCCTGATATCCACCCTGATGATGTCACAAAAATGTATGTCGATACTTTTTTGGATAAAGGCCCGTTTCATGTCAAAATTCTTCATTACAAAAAGTCTGTGCCATGTGTAGAGTTAAGAAATGCTAGAAAAGAATTAGTGTACCAAGAGATGATTGATAGCACTGTATTTTTACCCGAAACATGTGATGGTTCTAACTGATCGAGCTATTGCTGGTGATGTTAGAAACCTTTAGGCCTCGTTTAAACAGACGCGGCGTGGTGTCTGGCGGTGCGTAAACGCTTAAGTCTTTTCCGTAAAAGTTCTTATATTATAATGCTCTCAACTTGATGTTCTTAACTTAATGTTCTTAACTTTAAATTTAGTGCGGGTCGCGCCTCCGCATGCGATGTTTGACGCCACGCGTCCTCTTAAATGAGACCTAAGGGAATATGAATTAAGCCTGTCACTCATATAAGCCTGTACGTGTTTAAATCGAGATGTTTTCGACTAATTCGTGGTCCTCTCTATGAACATCCCCGCGCTAGAGCTAAACTAAACGCACACGGCTCGAGCGATTTGATTGAACGGTTTATTTTACGATGAGTGACTCTTGCGGTACCTTCTATTTTGATTGATACTTAATTATAATGTTTTCTACCAGTTTTTACCAATGTAAGTTAAAATTTATCGCCTTTAGAATGCGAATATGAAAAGCGTTTACTGCGCTAAGTCAAAAACTTGTGATTATTATGTTTATACTAATAAGAAAAGTAAAGAAAGATATAAATATGTTAATTTAGGGAAATTGGTACAGTTATTCCTTGAAATGTTTCAAACAAATTATTTTAAACAAAAACCAAAAAAAGGAAGGACAAAAGGAGTAGGATTTATTGAAGTATTGTTTCTATTCTTCTTACATTATAATAATTGTTATAACAATTGATTAACACATTCACGACCAAGCCTAAAATCAAAACATCTGCGCGGAACCGAGTAGTCTGTTGCTAGTACAAAATGAACCCGGCTACCGGGTTCTCGGTATCTCGCGAATGTTTTGAAGAACCCGGGAGCCGGGTCCTTGGTTCTGAATGTGTTAATATTAATTTTCTTCAAATTCATTCTCTGTTCTGTCTGTTTAAGGACATTGCTATCTTTTAACCTATTGCAAGCCACAATCCAGTTGTGACAGTCAATGAAAAGACACCCAAACATCATCGAAATAAATTCTGCATTGGATTGGTCATATGTTGAGTTTTTCATGTCACATATGGTCTATTTTTGATTCTCTGGTACTAAATTGACAAGTAATGAATCACAAATAATGATGCCTTATTTTATTGTTTAGTGGTGCACTCCAAACCCTCTACAATGTTTGAACCATGGATACAAGTACAAGGTTTGCATACAAAAATACATTTTAGAATTGCTAAGAACAGGCAACACTGGAAATTTCGTTATATAGCATAGTATACTACATGTTTTTACAAACTGGCTTTTACACTCAAGGAGTACACTATCGATGTTTGTTACCATTTAACTGTGAACACTACATAATGTAAGGTTTTCTTTCAATTTTCGAAATTTGTCAGAATGTGTAGTTAAGTGTGTGGCTGATATGTTACAGGTTGGGAACGAATTTGTTAGATCATTCCAGCCGAAAGACTGCTCAAATGTGGAGTGAAACTCAGTAGAATATTAAATATGTATGTTATAGGAACAAAAAAAACTATATTTTCATAAGAAAATGTTGCCATATTGTTACATTTAATGTTATAAAATGAAACTCGGCAGCAAAAATGATCTATTAATTACTCTTTTGCCGCTGCGGATATTTTGTGTAAAATGGTGAAGTTTTCCTTTTTACTTGTTTAATTTAACCAACTAAAAAAAGGAAAATCTTCATTTGTTAAAATATTTTATTATTGTTAGAAGTAAGGTTATTTTCAAAGGATAAATGAAACGTTTTCAAACAATGTGTGCTAAATTAAGGGTAAATAAAAACAAAATCACAGTTACTTCTGTTATGAAAGTTACCTATACAAAATGTATGGGTAACTATCATAAAAGACAGGAATCAATTATTTTTGTTTTAATTATAGCCCTTAACTGTACATATTATTATATTTTTTGAAAATGAGTCAAATATGAGTCTCATGCCTACTTTACTAGTTGCATTGATGGATATAATTCGTCATTGCAGCACAACTCAATCCTTAGGAATTAAAAGCAGCTGTGTAATTGCAGTATCATTCCAAAAATGTTTTATATTGATGCAGACTGATTTGTAATAAACACTATTGATTTAATTTAATTTCTTTTTATTCATATTGGTTTATGCCGTAAATCCACAAAACGCAAGTACGCGCGTATGCAGTGCAGTGCGTGGCAGTGTGTCACATCCCCGGCATTACGATCAAAACGTAGGACGCAGGACACGATATCGCGTCTTCGGCAACAAATGGGTTAATCTCTTTAACCTTTTGAACGCCGAGAGCCACTAAAGTGGTCGAGTGCTGTAGTGCCCACCACGCCAACGACCACTAAAAGGGTCGGAGTGACAGTGCACTTTGATCATGAATAAAATCTATTGTGAACTGCTTTTCTTTATATCTACTAGTTTAAACGTAACATCAATTCATATTTTGTTCCTTAAAAGAATTAACGAATGCTTGGACAGCTCAAAATGTGAAAATTTCGGGATTATTCTTCGGATATAATTTGGCGCAATAATGTCAGTGTCTCATACGCCAATAGCCCCTAAAGTGGTCGCTAGAGCTGTTGCCAAATCTGTTTCATTTACATTTGACTATTAATTGTGAAAATATTGTTACGAAGTTGTCTTTTCCAATATTTGTAATCCTAGTCTATTTTATAACATTCTATCATCGTTTTTGTCGTGTAGTATCGGGATAGAATAACAACTCTCGACCGTGAATATCGTAAGAGGCAACTACGGAAATAGATTTAGTTATGCTTTAGGCTACAGGCTAGCAACCTGTCACTATTCTACCTCTTCTATCTTTGCAAACCTTAAACTACGCTAGAAGTGGCTGCGAAGCGTGATATAGTCATAATAATGGTTTGGTCTGTGTCTCGTTTCTTGTGCTCTGCCAACCCTATTCGGGAACACAGACTTGATTGTATGTATGTATGTAAATCATCGTCTTAGCATAAAAACATACTGAAACAAAATTTAAGTTTACGATTTAATTACTTACTGACATTGATATTTCGATATAAAAAATGTATCTGTAGAGTGTAACAGTCACATCTCTATGATCGCGGGAAATCATAGTTCCTTGTACGCCAACAACCACTTTAGTGGCTAGCCCATGACGTCATTGACGGTAAATACTCTGTACTAGTGATGGCGAAGGGGTGAACAAAAAGAAACAAAATTCGTAAATTGGACCTTTCCATTGACTTTTCCTGACCGGTTTTGTTACGTATGAGATTCACTATATTTTTGTAAAACAGTATACAAAGCTAAAAGCAAGATATACTCGTATACCGGCAAGTTATTATGAGTGAATGCAGTGAGTGGCAGTTATCTGCATCTTGTTCTTAGTTTTCAAGCTTGCGTCAATAACTTGCAAGAGTTGCTGGTATAAATTCGGCTTTACATAGAGGCGTCAAAACTTCTTACAAGAAGTACTATTGAAACCTTATCAATGCAATTGTATATCATTCTGATTGTGAGTTATTAGGACCTTACCCATGAAATTGGCGTTTTGTACTTACTGCAGAAGAAATAATTCGTATCTTGGAAAGCGGCTACTCATTCTCGTACTACGATTACCGAGGCTAGTCTTAGAGGCTAGTAAATTTTATCGATAAATGTTTTGCACTGCACTATGAGATTCGTCATTTTTGATAACGCCACGGTTGTTGGCGTGTGAGTGATCACTTCATTCAAATATGAAAGCGTTCAAAGGGTTAACACATTCCCTGTACAAAGTGGTCTGCAATGTCACAAGTCCAATTTTATTGTGCATCTGTGTATGGGACCATAGTGGGAGCATGGACTTGTGAAAAAAAGCTTCATGTCCCCGCATTGGGGGCCTTCGGATAGGGAATGTGTTAAATGTGGAACCATGTAGGTTTTTTGTGATTTTTTATTGAAATGACTAGAATGTAGTATATTTTTCACTTTGTGTAAAAAAGATTCACTACCCAGCATACTTTATCAAAATGGAATGATTCCCAAATGGTAATGGTTCCCAATTGTTAACTAGAAGTTAATCACACTAACACTTATGGCACTTTCCAATATTCAATCTACATATTGATAGTTTAGCTTACTAGAGATAGGAAAACAACATCCATTCAGTAACTGCAATTTTTCTATCTCTAGTTAGCCTGTTGGTAGTTTGAATATTGGGACCAGCTGTTAATAAACTATTACCTTGAAGGGGTCAAGAGTAATAAAAGCTTATTTAAGTTATAACTAATAATTTAATGTAGATAGTCATCTTACAAAGTATTCAGTGATTTAATCAAAGAAATAAAAGTGAAATGGTTTCAGCAAAATTGGCAAAAAAACTTGTGATTCCTTGCAAAATTTGTTCAATTGCATTTGCTGTTACATTCACAATTTGAGTAGTTGAGGTTTATACCAAAAGCGGGTGAAGGTCTGAAATGTTAACCAGTGTTTAGTCCAGACCATTCCTTCGGCGTGGGAATATTTTCTGTTCAACCTGATCCACACGTTGTGCAGCAGCAGCTAACTGCTCGGACGCCTCAGCAGCGGCAGCCCCACACGTCTCTGCAACTTCTTGTATGCCGTGCGACACAGCGTCAGCCTCCGCCTTCACTTCCGCTGCCTCCTTTTGCATGTGATCTACAGTTGCTTGCATTTCTGGAACTTGTTGAATCGGCTCCGACTCCAGTACCGGCATAGCTTGCTTGCAGCGATGCATACAGTGACAATGATTCCGCACCACCGGCTCTGCAGCGACGACTTCCTGCATGTGCTTGTTGTGTTGCTCGCTCGCTTCAACGAAATTAGGGTCGGAGTAATTATTTAATTCGTTGGCCATGGGCATGGCCTCCGCCAGCTTCTCATGCCCCATCGTAGCATTAGTAACGCCTTGCGCTGCATTTAAAAGGTTGCTGGTGGCTGAGTCACCCTGTTGCCTTTCGTTGAGTGCATTCGTAGCAAACCCTAGTTTGGCTTCCAGCTGTTCAATTCTATTTTGTAAGATAGCAATCGGGTCCATTGTAAAAATGAAGAAATAATCAAAAAATTAATAACTAAAGATCTATTAGACCAAGATCCAAAATTTTCAAAAGCTCCAAAAACAAAAGTGAAATTTAAGATGTCGTGTTGACAATTAGGAAAGTTTGACATTTGACGTACAGATCTGCAGATGTTTTGTTGGTTGTCAATTTAAGCTTCCGCTGCGCTACAGGATTTGCGGGTTAGACGTGAAATGTGCACGTACATGGACAAAAAATGTTTATTCGGAGCGTACAATTAGCAAAATCTACGATATTGGCAAATAATTGGTAACTCAGCAAATAATTCAAATTATATGGAGTTTCAGCTGGAGTTTAATGCTTTGACTTGACAGTACACGCTGTGTGATCGTGAAGTTATAGCCGCAAACAATCTTGCAAAATAAAAAAAAAACAAATGTTGCCAGCTGGCAGTAAATACCTGAACACTTTGTATTTGTAACGCTTAACATAATTAAAGTTGTCATCCGAATTCCATAAAACTGTTCCGAAACTAAAATGATTCGTAACAGGAAGTACCTATTGTAACGCACTGGCAAAATTTTATCGATTGTAAATCTAAATAAACGCTGTCCATGAAGACCTCAGTTCAGAAATATAAAGAAATGCACGCAGTGTTTCAAAACCCTCGGTACATGAGTCCAGCTGTCTCTTGTACAGTTTTCTTAACATTCACAGTTTTTATGTTTTTTTTAATATATTTTTAACGAAAGTTACAGTCATAAATGTTAACAGGGTTGGCAACACTGATTTGAAATGTCAAACAAATTTAAGAAAGACGATTAAAAAAAAAAACAGAACTTACCTTACACAGACACTTAGGGCGCGTTCCACAAGGCGCCCACAACGATCGCATCGCCCTCCTCAGCGTTCCGCTTGGCGCCCGCGGTCGTTGTGGGCGAATCATTTGACGTGACAGATGACGTCATTGCTCGCGACCACGTCGCGCCCACTTCGCCCGCAAAATATAGGCGGGTCGGAGTGGGCTTTCACTTAAACGTCACCTGTCACATGACACATGTCATCAGATTTTGATGAATTTACCGAATCTCATTCGTTTTGCGAAAAATGCTACTATAAATTAACGGGAATCCCTGTTTAATTAAATTTTGCTCCAATCCATGCGAAATATTTACTAACAACCCCCAAAGCTGCACGTTTTCTCTATGCCGCCATATTGGAAGCCCACGGCGCTCAAGTTTTGCGTTCCACTTGAAGCACTCGCCCACAACGCCCGCGTCGTTTTTTCCCAAGTGGAATGGTAGATTCTGCGGTCGTGGGCGAGGGCGTTGTGGGCCCCAGGTGGAACGCCCCCTTACAGAACAGACAAGACATGAGCGTCTTACTTTAGTGGTGTTAAAGAATATCTTTATTTATTTTGTGTGTTATAATACTTTGGTACAAACGTACTTATTAACATTTTGAATTAAAAACCATAGAATATTGATTCGTTGTGAAAAATGGACATTCTAAAAGCTGAAATAGCGAAGAAACGTAAGCTTCTGGAAGAAAAAAATGTGTTGGTGAGTTGCTGCAACCATACCACTCAAATTGTATTGTTTTTGTTTATGTTTTTGATTCTTTAAAGTATTCCGTGTGGTTTTGGATTTAAAGTAAAGTCTCCATTTCTTCTGTGGTTTAAGGTTCAGGTATGCTTTAGGCGACTGGCTAACAAATTGTCACTGTTATTAGTGTTACAGTACTACCTCTTTCATCTAAACCTACAATTGTCCTAAAAGTAGCTACGAAAGGTGAAAAAGTCATGGATATGTCTTTGAAACGTTTTGTGTGTCCGGCTAATGAGAATACATGTAACAATTACAAATACTGTACATATTTTCAGAATTCGAAAAAATACTTCAAACGAGGAGAGTTGCTAGCTAAGGAACAGGAGGAGTATCTTCAAAAATATGGGCAGTCTAATAAAGAGGCTGAAGAAGAAAAGAAGCAGGAAGAAAAACGAGAAAAAGGTACTAATGGCCAATAACTTAGTGTTGAAATTAAAAGGTTAAATAAATATGAGGTGTCTGTGGTTAGAGGCTCGGTGATAGCAGTCTTCAGATAATTAGTTTGACTTGTGAGTGGACTATCTGGAGATTAGGAGAGATAGAGTTCTGATTGATTTTGCAATAAATACATACATACATACATACATCTGTGCCTGGGGGGAAGACGTTGATAACTCGACTTGCATGATTTTTTTTTTATTCGCTTATTCGATTTCTATGCCTAGGAATTTGTA